>CAUYSK010039149.1:0-137371 GCA_963575035.1 Avahi laniger | reverse complement strand
CACAAAACATTCTACTATAAAGACATCTGCACTCGAATGTTCATGGCAGCACAATTCACTATTGCAACAATGTGGAAACAACCCAAGTGCCCATCAATCCATGAGTGGATTACTAAAATTTGGTATATGTTTACAATGGAATATTACTCAATCATAAGAAATGACGATGATCTAGTACCTCTTATGCTTTCCTGGACTAAACTTAGGCCCATCATCCAAAGTGAGGCACCTGAAGAGCAGAAGAAAGGGATCCATTTGTACTCGCCATCAAATTGGTACTAACTGATCAACGCTAGGGTGATCACATGGCAGAAATACTCTTCAGGGATTAGGGGGATGGGTGGAAAATCTACAACTAAAGGATATGGGGAGCACTAAAGGGAGGGAAGGGCACGCCTTTAACCTGCATATGGGTGAGGCAAAGACATAAAGTGTAACTAGAATGTTTGTACCCTCACAATACCCTGGAATAATAAAAAATAAAAATAAAAAAAAAATAATACATTTGACCCAATATACTCAAAATACCATTAAACATTAAATGAATGTAAAAATAGTTTACATTTTTTGCACTAAGTCTTCAAAATCTGGTGTGTAGTTTATGCATATAGCACATTTCAATCAGAACTAGACATCTTAAGTGCTCAGTAGACACATGTAGCAGTGTTTACTGTATTGGGCAGCACAGTTCTAGCCCAAAGATGAGGATTATAACTAAACCCATATTCCTTAAACCCTATGTATTCTACTTTGGTGCCTACACTTTTTTAACCACTTATGTTTTGATACATGATTTAGAGATTTCTTGTATCTTAATTCATTGCTCATTTGTGTGTGTGTATGATTTATTTTTTCCCAATTTGAAGCATGCCTAAGTAATGGGACCTATGACTTTATTAAATTATTAACTATTCCTAATGAGTTCTGTTCCTTTCCAACTTACTAGGTTAGGTAAGTACTTCTTGGGATATTCTCCTTGCTTATCTCCTGACCATTTAGAATGTGGAAAACAACTCTCAGATACCCTGTTGTGAATTTGATCACATAGGAGGTAGACTTCTTTAATCCTCAATTTATTTGTTTAAAAAAAAAAAAGAAAATAACAGTGTCCCCATAACAAAGCACAAAGTTATTGTGAGGATTAATCAAGGTAATGCCCTGGTATTCCAGTCCAGTGCATAGCACATAGTCAGGAGTCAATAAAAGCTATAATATTTATCATTATTTTTAGTCTCTCTAACTTCAGTAATAGCTAAGGAACTAAAAATAATAATGTGACAGCATTGAGATCTAGGCAGAAATAGATTATAGAAAGAACAATAAACTTTCACATCAAGGCCATCCAATGTTAAAGCAATGCCTCACATTTTAAGTTTTTGTTTTGGCCAACATTCTCTTTTCCTACTAATTTCTCTCTTAGTCAAGATAAAGTAGGTTATTCTATGGTTAAAAAATAAAACTGAAATCTCAGAGGTTTAATGCAACAAAGATTTATTTCTCATTCCAGTCACAGTCTGATGTAGGTCAAGTGGATCTCTGGGATGACCATCTTCCTAGTGGTGACACAGGGATCTAGGCTATTCCCATATCGTTTAGCTAACTACTTCAACACCTGGCCTCCAAGGTGCCCAAAAAGAGAAACATAAAGCATAAATAATCAGTCAAAGTTTGTAAAAAGGCCCAGAAATTGGCTACATTCTTTCCATCCATTTTCCATTGATCAAAATACAGTCAAAATAGCTACAACCTAGTTCAAGTCTTCATCTACACCTAAAAAGGAGACTATAAAACAGAATTTAGAAAACACATAACACCATTTGGGCACAGGTTGATATTTTGCGTATTTAGAGCACAGATTGCTTTATTTTTCAGAGACAGGGTCTCACTCTGTTGCCCAGGCTAGAGTGCAGTGGTGGGACAATAGCTCACTGCAGCCTTGTATTCCTGGGCTCAAGTGATCCTCTTACCTCAGCTTCCCAATAACTGGCACTACAGGTACATGCCACCATGTCTAGCTAATCGTTTCTATTTTTAATTTTTATGTGGAGATGAGGTCCTGCTATGTGGCTCAGGCTGTTTTCAAACTCCTGTACTCAGGTGATCCTCCTGTCTTGGTCTCCCAAAGTGCGAGGATTACAGGCATGAGCCATCACACTGACAGAAATGCATGATTCTTAAAAGAGCTTTCCTACCAAGTGTCTGGGTGTACACAGTGGGTTATATAGTGGATGGAATGGGCTGAATCAAAGACTTAAGAAAGAAGAAAATGACATCCGAGGTTTGTATGCGTGTAACAGTCAAAACTTGAAATCAAGGGAAAATTTCATATTTGTTTTCATTTAATAATAATATCTCGTTTATATAGCCTGGTACAATTTTAAAAGTTATAATGTGTTTTTAAATTTCTATAAATTATTATACTGTATTTTTACAGAGCCTTGAATCATACATGATACTTTTTCTGTTTTACAGATGAATAAGCTGAGTATTGGCAGGTTCAGGGACTGCCATCCAAGGTGTCTAATATCAAGGGCAGATCTCTGCCCATGTGCCACAGGGCCCTAGAACTCAGCCCTCTTACCTAGGCCAACATTGCTCCCAGTGCAATGGCAGATGTTCACCTAGACTCTGAAAAAACACCAGAGGAACAAGTTTACTGTGTCACAAGGCTTCTCTTCCATTTTCAGATAGTACCAGCTACTTAGTTTAGCTTTCATAAATTGTTCCTTATTCTACTTTGGAGACCACAGGAAAGGCTAATCCTTTTATATCACAACGTTTTTAATAATTAAAGACAATCATACCTGTTTCCCAACACTAATTCTTTTTAAACATTTCTTTCCAAACTTTGTTGATGGCATTGTTATCAGACTTTTATTTTCCTCATATAGTGCTCTAGTTTGTCAACATCCTTCTTAAAGCTGAATGCTCACAGTTAAACACAGCATTGTGTATGTGATTTGAGATTGCCATCTCTCTTAAGCAAGAGCGATGAATGGCATGCTTAATCACATACTCCACTCTTCCTATTAATATTTCAAGACACTCTTTTCACCCTTCTCCTTAAACTTGACCTATATCCCTAGGGCAAACTCCTAAATATCACTTGGAAGCCCTGACTTAGATTCATTGGCTTCTGTTTCATTTTAAATCTTGGCAAAGTTCAAACTGAGATCATTTGGGTAACCGTAATGAGATCCCTGCATTTTGAAGAATCTATTTTCATGTAACAGTACCATGATAAGAAAAAAAAGATAATTCCTTCATTTAAAAATAGGCTGATGATGTGTCAATGTAGGTTCATGGATTTTTAAAAAATGTACCATTCTGATGTGCTGTTTTGATGGTGAGAGATGCTGTGCATATGTGGGGCAGGAATTATGTGGGAAATCTCCATACTGTCTGCTAAATGTGCTGTGAATCTAAAACTGCTCTAAAAAATAGAGTACTTTTTAAAAAGAGAGAGAGAAAAAGGAAACTCAAAAAAAATTTTTTTAATTGAAAATAGGCTGATTTTATTATTTGAATTCTTCTAAATAATTACTCTGGGTTTTAAAAGGATTATCAAGATACCATTTTGTTATTTTTTTTTACAGAAATAGAAAAAACAATCTTAACACAATTCTTGAGAAGAAAGAACAAAGTTGAAGACATCACACTTCCTGATTCCAAATTATATTACAATGCTATAATAATCAAAACAGTAATGATACTGGCAGAAACAGAGACATATGGAACAGAATAGAGCACACTGAAATAAATCCACACCTTTACAGTTAACTGATCTTGACAAGGGGGACAAGAATACACATTGGCAAAAGGATAGTCTCTTCAATAAATGGTGTTGGGAAAAAAATATATATGTGCAAAACAATGAAATTGGACCCTTATCTTACAGCATGCACAAAAATCAACTCAAAATATATTAAAGACTTAAACATAAGACCTGAAACTTCTAGAAAAAAATAGGAAAAAATCTTTACATGGGCTTTGGAAATGATTTCATGGATGTGATACCAAAAACAGCACAGGCAACAAAAGCAAAATAGACAAGTGGGACTATAATAAAAAGCTTCTAACACCATAAAGAAAACAATTAACACAGTAAATAGGCAACCTCGAAACGGTAGAAAATATTTACAAATGATAAATTTGATAAAGGGTTAATATCCAAAATATGTAAGGAACTCAAGCAACTCAATAGCAAAAAATAAATAGCCTAATTAAAAAAATGTGCAAAAGACCTGAATAGACATTTCTCCAAAGAGTACATACAAATGGCCAACAGACATATGAAAAGGTGCTCAGCATCACTAATCATCAGAGAAATGCAAATTAAAATCACAATGAGGTATCACACCATACCTGTTATCAAAAAGACAAAAGATAATAAGCCGGCAAACGTGTGTAGAAAAGGGAACCTCTGTACACTGTTGGTGGGGAGGTAAATTGGGATAGCCACTATGGAAAACAGCATGGAGGTTCCAGCATAAACATAATAATATACAAAATAAATGGCAGAAATTTCCATATCTACCCTTCAGAGACTAAACAGCCCAACAGAGATGATTTTTAACAGAACTCCACATGCTGAGAAAACAGGATGGTGCAAAAGACTGGAAAGGAGAAGGGACACAATTTGGAACATAATTTGGAAAGGCTTCCCATCGCCTGGGTTATTATTAGGATATTGAAGAAAGCAAAGGCCAGGTTTGAGGAAACAAAAGATAGTTGATGTTCCAAATGGAATGAAGGCACATGCAAAGCCTCAGAAGAAGGAGAGAGAAAAGATAATGTGTCTTCAGTTCCCGAAGGAATACCACACATACACCTTAGGACAGGGTCTGTCTTGTCTGCCCATGAGAAACTAACTCACCTTCATTTCAAGAAATCATGTGTAGGAGACTTGTGAGCACTAACTACAAAGTAGACTCCACCTCACATACATGGTTTTTTCTCTACTTCCCAAATCAGATCTTTTATGTCACATTAGCTTTGTCTGGGCAAAGCAAGGCTTTGGAATGAGACTACTGGCAATTAAAGAAAGAAGGGAAATAACTTTCCAATCTATATGTTTTCAAATGAAATTGGATTTATGCATTGCAAAAAATACATTGGTTTGCTGCTTCTGACAGGTTTTTGCTTGATTTAATTTAGGGCTTGGAGCATGTTAACATTCTAAAGTCTTTAGAATGATAAACATAGACTACTTTAATGAAAGTTTATACTGAATCTCTTCCTTAGCCTACAACATTTTTTCACAGGGCAAAATATTAAATTTCAAATCTACTATTATTTAACCATTCTGAATTTTTCAAGGACAGTGTTGATAGTTAAGTGTCTTAAATGGAACTGACAACAATATATAAGTCTCTTAAAGAATGGTAGAAACCTTGGAAATGTCTCCAATAGAGTCTGGCTATAAAACCAGGTTCCTAAAAAACAGACTATTTCCCATTCTGAGATTCCAGCCATCCTATTATTTTTCAGAGGGAACAATCTGAGGGCCATTTAGACGGTGTTTTCAGTGGGATTTAAAATGTACTCCTTGAATAAAAAAAATTCCTGTATAACAAAGTCATTATTTAGCATTTCTTTTTCTGCCCCTCACTGTCTGGATTTATTTCTCTTTTCCTCAATTCCATGATTAGGCAGAATTTCTATCTTTTCTATCAAGGACATTTAAACATGCTGTAGATTTCAGGCCTGTTTTGTCCGTGGCTCTAAAAATGCAAAGAGCTTTGTTTTAATGTATTTGATTTTCTTTAGAGTCAACATTCCTTCTTGCATTTAAATGTGATGATGTAAATCAGAGCTGACACTATGAGTACTGTCTGCAGTCTGTGCTTGGTCCCAGTATTTATGTACCTCCTTCACAGATTCCAGCACATTCTACATTGTTTATACTAATCACTATTACACCAAGTGAATCAACATTGTTACAGTTTACATGTAAAATAGCTCCTGCACAGAAGAGATTAATGATGATTCACGGTAACACAGAAAAAGCACAGAACTCCAGACTTTTAGACACATCAGATAATGAAGTCTTATATTCAGTTCTATACGGAAAATTAAACACCTCTTAAATCGCACATAAGACACAGTACACACAGCATCATTTTAAAGATCAGCAGTGTCTCTAAAATGTGAAACCCAACACAGTTTGTCCTTCAGCTCTGGAATAGAAGCCCTGTTTCTTTAATTAAACACCAAATGATGTTGGCTTGCAGTTTGTGTCTATGTTGCATAAAAAATGTGTACATTTGAGCACTAGACTTACACTTAGCACTGTGAGATGCTCACTCTCCGAAACAGCAGGTCCAGGCTCCTAGCTCACCTGCACTCTGAGGTGCACCCTCTCTCCAGGGCTCATGATTACAAAGTGGAAGAGTAATGGACTCCTCTGCCTGTAGTTAATTCACCTTTTCATTCTCTTTGCTCTCCCTTTCACTGACCTCCTAACTCATCTTTTCTCCCCTCTTCATCCCCATTCCCTCTCTCTTCTATGTAGAAAGTGTAAAATTGAATGTTTATACAAAGATTATGTAATGCATTTCCATGGTACTGCTGGGAGATGTGCTTTGTCAGGACAGTATTACTATGCAGCTCACAGATCCACAGACATTTTTTCAGCCAGAAGAGAATTAGAGATAACCCTGAGAAGTGCTTTCCAAATTATATTTTAGCAGTGGAATCTATGGTTTGTAGAAAGTTCTACATTGGATCACAATATATAAAATTGATGAAAGTAGAGTTCCTCTTTGAAACAAAGAAGCAAGGAGGGCACAGAGTCCCTCATCTTCATCCTCCTTCTTGCCTTCCAGAAATCTTAGTGTCCTCAGAAAACAATTTAAAGCCCTTGATTTTCTGCTCTCCCCTATCTGAGCCCAGAAAGATCAAATATTTTATCCCAAGTAACATATCTTTTAAGTTACAAGGACACAACTACAACCCAGCTTTCTCTATCTGGGAATTATAGGTGATTCTGCTCTTATGTTAATAAAATATGAATTCAGTGCTGAAGAAAACAGAATAACCTTGAGTGAGAGGTGAAAGAGTTATATAACTTTCATAAACATTTATTTAGCATTTACACTGCTAGGTAGTGAGCAGGTGTTACACATATAAAAAAGATTCATTCCTTTAAGGTGCTTAGAGTCCAGTTGGTGGAAAGATGTGCAAAAAACCAAACCCAATACAAAACAATAACGCTGGAGTTTGCAAAATGCCGAAAGAGCCTTCAATCTTCCCCATGGGGTCCTGCAATGCTTCATAGATGAGCTAGCTTTTTTCTTGTGACACAGAACAGGAGCTAGCCAAAAAGGGGGCATTTCGGGGAGAGGATCCAGCATGTACAAAAGCATGGAGGCATGAAAGGGCACAGCGTAATCCAGGAACTGCAAGTAGCCTGGTGGAGCAGACAGTGGGGAGAAGGAATGGTGGTCAATGAAGCTGGAGAAGCAGAAAGTATCAACAAGCTATTTATCTTGTAAAAAAGAAGGAAGAATTTGAGAATTGGAGGCGGCGGCAAATTACAACTGTGACAGTGAGGGTGACAATGAAATACAGAGTCAAGGGAACTTAGCTACACACTGGATATGGTCAATGAGGGCAAGAGATAAGACAGCGCCAGGTTTCTGGCTTGGGCAATTGGGTAGAAGGTTGTTAATTCCTGGGCTGAGAATATAGAAGGAAGGTCGGATTTTAGGCTCTGATTAAAAGATAAATAGTTTGTTTTTAAATATACATAGAGGAAGATTTGGATTCCTGATGGAAAAGTCTCAGGCTTTTATATAAAATGCTAAGAGACACTGAGAGTGGGAAGAGACGGCAGTGTCATCTGGTATGTGGGACCTATAGCCTTGAAAGGCCACATGAGTTAAAAAGACAAGAGAGCAGGGAGAGAGCCCTCAAGGACTCTAACATCTCAGTGTAGAGTATACAGTTCCCCAAAAGAAGACCGAGAAGAAGCCACCAGAGGTGTAAGAGAATACCCCTAAAAGAGAGAATCACCAAGGAAACAAAAGGAGGAAAGAATTCAGGAGACAAAGAGTGGCCAAGTGGGTCAAATTCCTCAGGGAGGCACCATGAGGTGAGAACTGAACATCCCAGACTGTGTTTGGCGGCAAGGAGGTCGTCTGTGGTCTTTGCTGGGCAGTTTAGTAGAGCCACAAAGACAGAGGCTGAAGCCTACTTCTAATTGTTTACAGAACAACTTGTAAAGTGAGTAGTGAAGATATTTATTGCAGATTGTTATTTCAAGAAATGCTGCTATTAAGGGAAGGGGAAAATATGGATTTTTAGCTCGAGGAAAATGTGAGGTAAAATTTTTCTTTTATAATGGAAAAGACTTGAGAGCTACGGGTCAGTAAAGCTGGCAAGATTGAAGACCAAGGAGAGGGAGAAATGGCAAAAAAGGATTCTCAAATACTGGAGATGATAGCAGTCTTGAACAATCAGAAGATGGGTACAAACTGAGATACTTCTAAGTCGTTATGGAGAACTTGAGAGTATCCTTCCCAGACACCTAAATGCTGGAAGTGGGAGAGGAGGCGGCAGGACAAAGTTAGGAGACAGAAGTTTGGAAGGGTCCCGGAATGAAATGGCTGAGGAAATAAAATGTACTAACATGTATACAAGTGAAAATTGCCCATTCATGTTTAAGTATTGCTGAGCTTAGAGACATGAATTTCCGGTTCCAATCTAGTTGTAGGCAGATGTCCACTCTTAATCCTAGCCCTAGGGAATAGGAAATGTGGCAATGGTATTGTCAGATGTAGCAGCATTATCCTCAAGCACTAAGGACACACTGGTGCAGATGAGAAGGAAAGTGTGCGTTCTGAAAACTTTCAAAGTCTGTAAGGGGCTCAGCTTCCCTCATGAAGATTTCAGCATCTATCTCTAAATTCCATCCTGCTTTCTTATGCCCTTTGGGGAGAGACAAGCCAAATTGCTCCTCTTCCTGCTAGCCGCATACTCCCACTGCTTTGTATTTACTTTCAACTCTTCTTTCCATTTTTCAGTGTCATTAGGACAGGCAACAGCCATAGGAGACCCTTCTAGTGTGCTGTCCAGAGAGGCCATTTGCAGTACATTAGAGGGCAGGCATGTTATCTCCATTCTGGGGAGATTATGCTGTATACATAATCACCAACACTCTCTATCTCTATCTCCATACGGCCAGTTAATAGCAATCTGTCTTTCCAAGGACCACAACGAATTCGGGAGCTGTTGCCTCTGCAGAGTGTTTTCACAACTGAAATTGCTCTTAGAGACAGTAGAGGGAAAAATCAAATTAAGTCATTTCCCTCCTACCCTTTTGCTACCTACTTGGAAATCATTAGTACAAATGATAGTTAGCCTATCAATAGCAATGCAATCAAAACCACCACATCCATCTCAGTGAACCATGTCGCTAGCTTGGGTATTCCACTGGCTGCTAATTAACAGTGACACACATTAACGGCCCCAGAAGCAGGGTCAACACAGCATTAGGAGTGTCTTAATGCAGACAGAAATGATAGATATTAAAGTCTTTTCCCCAGCCTCAAGGAAGGGGTTTGGGGAAGGTGGAATTAGAAGTCACTTGACAGCAGATGCCACGTGGAACAGCCTCGCTAAAGCATCAGGCTTCTTAAACCTGAGAGAAGGAGAAAGTGCTGTGTGAAAAAGAGTTCCTGCTTCTGAGTCTCTGAGTAATTTTATGTTTAACAGAACGTGAATTTAGGACTGAACAAAGGAGATCACCATCTCTTGGAAATAGGAGGAGGCTCAGGATTGGGCCAAGCTTTTTTTATGAAACCTTTCCTCTAGCCCCTAAATTGTTATTTCCTGAAAAAAAAGATAAAAATAAAAAATAAAACCATCCATGTGGAGCAAATTGTGTAAAGGCAGAATCAACAACTATCCGGAAGGAGCCTTAAAAGTCTTTCTTCCTTAAAACAAATCCCCCAATAGCCTGCCAGAGAACTTCAGATGGATTCTTCAAAAGCCCCTGTAAAGACGAAATCCTGTACTTGGCAGAAATTCCCCAATACCTACTCCATCCTTGTGTCCTCAGGCTTTGCATGGTTCCTTGCAAACAGCAGGTACTCATTAAATATTTGTTGACTAAATGAATAAACCCACCCCCAATTGTTCTTCACTCAGCCCTGACTAGTTTATCAGGTTCTATTTTGTGCCTATCCCTGGGCAATGTCAGGAGAGGCTATTTGTGAGGGGAGGGGATGAGGAGCTATGGAGATCCGGAACATCTGGAGAGTGATGTGAGCAGGTTCAGGGTAAGGAAGGGCAGCTGAGGGCCCCAGACACCAGTCAGGAGAATAGATGAAAGGATAAGGAGTGAGAGCAAAGTCGAAGGTGCATGCCTGCCCAGGCATCTCAGAAGGCAACCAGGGGAGACTTTCCCTCCTGGAGAGGAATGCGAATCCCAACCCTGTACTCTTCGGCTTCCCCTGTCTGTTGCCCCTTCCCTAGGCTCCAAGGGAAACAGACTGTGTTTGTTTGTTATGCACAGCACTGCAATACACAAACAGATTGACATAAATTTATGCCAGCCTTTCTTGTTTAAAAACATGAATTATTCAAGAAATATTACAATATTAATTAGAAATCATTAAAATACGAGTGCTGGGGGAGGGAAGAATGAGATGGTGCATTAGCAAAATCGCATTTAGCCCAAATATAAAGTGTGCCAAAGCTGCTTAATCATTGTTTTGATAGTCAAAATACCGTAACACCAGTTTCACAGTACAGGGGAAAGGAAGCTTCTTGGAAGCCTTTGCTTCCCATTATTATTGGTGAGATTAATTTTTTATGGAGCTCCAGCAGTGTACTGGGTGCTCCAGAGGACACAAATAAGGCGAGGTTTCTGCCCGAAGGGCACAGGAGCAGAATCAGAGCGGCACAGAGTTCTGACACACACACCCAGCCAGTGATTAATGATCAAGAGTATGAGGGGCTTTTGCTTTGACTTTTCAGTTTGCTCAATGTTTTAAGTTTTCAGTCTTTGGAGGAATCACAAGGTGAATGTTGTTACTAAAGAATGCCATGGAAGACATAAAGCTATCAGAGGCCCCGCAAATGAGAAAAATATATAAGTCTGGAAGGTCAATGTTACATTTACATTGCTACCGTGGAGTACAGCAAGAAGAACTCAAGTCCTGGACAGTGTTCGCGGAATTGAGTGATTTGGGTCTGGAGGATTCATTCGCAATGGTGATTATTGCGTATTTATAACGGAGTCCACAAACTACCATGGTTGCACTGTTACACAGAATGCACACATGGCATAGCTTCTGCAAACTGTAAAGGTTACAATGCTGGTAAATGTGTATCTCTCACATACAAACATGGTACTGGCACTGACATATGGTGATCATTTAAAAATGGTTGATACCCTAGTACAAGGCTGGGGAACTTTTCAGGTCGGAAGGCCGCATTCAAGAAACTTCAATTAGATATACTTAGAAATGTACATTATTTTGTAAAAATCTAACTATTAATACTATGTACTTAATAATTTCAAAAAATAAAAGTTTTTTTAAAGTTAACTAATCTTTTAATGACTTTGTTCTGCCTGCTTTTCGTTGGAAAGTATTCGAATATTTAGCTGCAGCATGAAGGTTCGAAGTCTCAGTTGATCCTCTAGATGGGTATCAGTCATTTGTGACCTTAAGGATGTCTTGATTTGGGCTAGTTAGGAGAATGCAGAGTTGCAGCAATAAGTGGCTGAAAAGCAAGAAAGTGTTTTTTGGGCATGTTGCCAAAGGCATGGGTATTCTACTGCATTTTTATATATTTCAACTGGACCTTTCTTAGCATCAAGCAATGATTCTAAAGTCATCTACTAAGAGCTCAATCAATTCCATCTGCAGTTCCTTAGGTGCCTTGGTGATATCAACTAGATGAGGCTGAAATGCTAATTTGAGCGTGATGTCATGATTCTCAAAGTTGTGAACCTTTCATTGCATTCTCCAATTAATAGGTCTATAACAGCTGCATATTCAATTGATTCACATATATCATCCTGCTCATCAATGACCTGTGCTGGCTGGCGAAAATGTTTATCCAAAATTTCCTTTGGAAGAAAAAGTGTTTTGAAAAAAGATAGCTTTCAAAATGCTTGGATTTTTTGCCACATGTTATATATAGACTTAGTTTTACCTTGCAAAGAAATATTCAAGTTGTTTTGACATGATATCACATAGAAATGCTGCATTCCTATAGAAATGTTCTTTTAATAATTCACATTGCTGATTCTGCTCTTCATAAAAATGTAACTATCTGTTCTCACAGAGATAACATTTTGGCTAACAACTGTCCCTGTGATAGCCAACACACATTGGAATGATACAACAAATCCATACCAAATATCTCATAGTTCAAGATCAGCATTTTACAAAACTGAGGATGCTGTGTTCCATTTGCACAAATATAGATAACTATACTTATAACTTGTTCCAAAGTATCACTTGAAATAGTAGCTTTAGCACAGAGATTTTGTTGATTCAGGATATAATGAAAAGAAATGAGAACATATGGATTTGTTAATACATTTTTTTATCTGTACAATAAACCCTTCATGTTTTCCTGTCATGGAAAGTACACCGTCTGTACACACACTAAATTTACCAAATTCAGTCCAACTTCTCATTTATCTTGAAAGTTGTTGAAGATATCTATTTCCCATGTTCTCTTTGCAAGAGTGCCCAAGGCAAGTAACTCATTGTAACAAAGAAAATCTTCTGTTATGACCCTAATGAAGTATAAAACCCGTTCCAAGTCAGTAGTATCAATTTATCCAAAGCAACTGAATAATATATATTTTCAATTTGAAGTATTACATGAAGTTGTTCTGTTAAGTTGAAGGCTAATTCATGCTGCTGATCAGTTACGGTTCTGCTTGAAAGAAGTACTTGTTTTGTACTTTGAATTGTTATCTGGGTCTAAGCATCCTACAACTTTGACAGTGCATTCTTTCATAATTTCTATGTCACTAAATGTCTTCCCTTTTTTCCCCAAGTACATAAGCTACTTTATAAGTTGTTTTAGTGGCATTATTTCAAGATCTCATTGCTGCTTGAAAGAATTGTCTTTGCTTTTGCTTTTCATCTTTTAATTTCTGCAATACAACCTTTTACGCCTCTTCCTTTAATTTAAAATATTCGGGGTCCTTATGAGTGTTATAATGCTGATGAGCATTGAATTTCTCTAATATTGATATTGCAGTATCACAAAGCAAGCAAATCATCTTATCTTCAGCAGAAACAAGATAATATTGCAATTCCCAATCCTCATTAAGAAATCTGTTTTCTTCCTTCAGTGTTCTCTTGATCTTCTTTGACATGATAGTCTGTTAAGCAGACGGAATTAAAAAATACTGTCAAGCTGTGCAACTATTCACAAATTCCACTTCAAACAGAAACACAGTGCACTATCAAAAGCTGATAAAAAAATGGCATACTCAACCCCCATAAACTCTTGCCAACCAGCCTCATGCTATAGTGGCTCCAGTCAGGCAGGGGAAGTTAGAATTAAATCATGAGACTAGCAGCTGTCAGTTTAGCCCTTATGGCTTACTAATTTTCTAATTGTGCTGGTCAATCTGGGAGGACTATTTCATTGAAACTTATTTTAGTCTTTGATATTTTAAATACATTCATTTTAAAAATAAAAATATAAAAGGAACAAAAATGTATTAATAAAAATAAAAGGATTTGTTTTGTAAAATTTGGATTCAGTCAAAAGGCTATACTTTAAGGACATAAAAGGCCACATATGGCCTTAAGGATGCAGGTTCCCCACTCCTGCCCTGCTACTGCTTTGTGAAAGAAAAGACCAAGAGATGCAATGAGACAGTTTATTTCAGTTTTAAGATTGGGGGAGGGTGCATTTGAACAGCTGAATTAACTATTTCATGAAGGTAGAGCATCATCCTGAGGCCGCTTCCATGGAACCCAAATAGAATCCTCATGACCTTAATTGATTACAATAGCTTCTAACTCGGCACCAGTCGATGAGCAAGTGATTATCATGCCCTGCAGGATATGGGCAAGAAAGTAAAAGCAGGGTTGCAGAAAGTTGGTGTTGGAAACTAAGTTCAACCTCTTGTCCCATTTAACTTAGTTTATGCCCAGCAACGACAATGGCCATGCCCAAGCACTCTCAGCACTGACTTTAAGACATCCAGTCCGTGCTGTTTCTCCCTCACTTAAAATATTTGCCTATTCTGTTGGATGATGAAAGCACCTGGTCCACAGCTCCTCGAGATCAGGCGTTTGGTTGTATCCCCCACTGAATCCCAGGACACATTTCTACATATTAAGATGAAGAGATGGAAGGTGAGATTTGAAGGTGGTATGGTTGGAATATAGAGTTGGGAAATCCAATGGGTCTAAATATAATAGAAACATGCAGTAACTAAAGAAAGAAATGAATTCAGAAGAGGTGGACAAAGGAAAGACATACCTGAGAAAGTTGATCTCAAATACAAAGTGAAAATATAGATGCCACAGCAGATCAAAGTCTTAAGAACGGTAATAGTCACAAAGAAAGAGATCAGTGAACTCTCCAGGGCCCACTCCAACTGTGGGCTTTTTATTCCTTTTCGCAATTTTTGTGCATGTTTTCTCTCATACAATGCCTTAAACTGGCTGAGGGAGTCTTCTAACACCAGAATCAGGCCCCAACATGCTCAATAGATATTTGTGGCATAAATGACATAATGATTTTAATTTTGGTTCTAGTCTATCTAGAGACCAGCAGATGTTCAGGGAATCTAAATTAATGAACTTCCCACTTGACACATATAAATTGACCAATATTACTAACAGGCATAGAGACAGGGGTTGGAATAACTGTGACTATTTATAAAAATCAAGGCTAAGGGAGGCAGTTTTAGAACCTTATAAGTTGGGTAGCTTTCTAAACTCATTCGGCAGCCCCCAAATAGGAATTGCTGTGTAACATTTGCACTGGCTCTGTACATATTGCCAATATTGCCATATACTCCCCCGGGGCTGACACTTTCCTTTTTGTGAATCTGAATCCCCTTACTCTTCACTCTGCTAAGACAACATAAGGATCTGCCTTCAAGCACTCTGAGTTCCTCAGGTGCAGATGTTTTAACAATTCACTTTTCTCACATATTCATAATACATACACATATTCACATAGAAGGAGAAGCCAGTATATTAACATTTTCATTAGAACTTTTTTTTTTAGAAATGCTTCTTTTAACTGCTGGGAGTGGGAATAAGAGTTATTTTTTTAAGACTGCAATAATAGGCTGCAATAATAGCCCAGACAAACAAGCAGCAGAATAAAATAAAGGTACAAATCCATTTGGAAGAAAATACAAGTGTAATGAGATACTTGACCCCAAAAGCATGACCTCAATAGCTGATCAAAAGCATTGTGCCTTCCAAATAATCAGGATGCAATTTAATACAGTGGAAACTGCCCAGGTTACAAGATCAACTGTCACAGTTTAGATTTTCTTGAGTTCATGTTTACAAGCTCTGAATATCTCTGGAGAATAAAAAACTCAAAAAAAAAGCATAACTCCACTTGAAGAAAGTAACTTACTGAATGCTTCTGGATTTATTTATTAACTGATTGGGTGTTCAGGCTGACTTCAGGTTTATCTTTCTAAGGTTCTGCTTCTGCTACCAAAGCAAAATGCAAAACAAGTGGTAACAATGATGACAAAACTTATTTCAAATGATCATACCCAATAGCTGTGATCCTGACATCATGGACTAAACCTCCTATGCTATACCTATATCCTCTGGGATATAATATAGGGGGAAAAAAAGAAGTGTGGTACCTCTCAAAGGGGGAAATTCTAATATGAGTAGAAATGTGCATGAATGCTACACACACACAGCACCAAGTTCTTCACGAATATATATACACTTAAAAGTTAAGTACTACTTGAAACTAATATGTATGCTCCAGGATCATAAGGAACTTCCTGGATCCAGTGGCATCTTCTGGGAAAAGAAAACACATTCCAAAGTACCACCACCATCGGTGGTTCCTGAACTAGGGGTTGGCCTGCCTGAACTTGAGACTCCTCAGAGCCACCATGGAGGTGTGCTCTGGGAATATGGAGAGTGCTATCAGGCCCCTGCACATCCCAGAGCAAAAACAGGAGGGAGAGCCCATGTCCCTGGGCTGCATACCTCTCACTACTTATTAAAAATAAAACTCATGAAATCTGCATTTTTGCTTATTGAAAGTCTCTTACATGTGGCACTGTTTTAGTCAACCATGGCCTCAATGAAAAATCAGTGTCCTATATATGTCTGGATGATGACACCGTGAGGAATGAGTCTCCCTAGTCATTCTTCTATCCAGCCCCCCACTACCACCCCTGACACACACACAGACACACACACACACACACTCACACATTCACACACATTCTCAGTATATAGATTTCCAAATGTTAGAGTCCGGCTAATACTCGTCAGAGTTAGCGTATACCATAGCATAAACTGACATAGTCAAAAGTAGATATGATGCCTGTATGTAAGTGTGTTAAAACTGCAGCAGGAGGTGGTCCTTTCTATTCTGCAATCATATAAAAATATGCCCCACAATGACCCAGTGTCAGATATCTTGTCATCGCCTTCCCTTGGGAAGCCTAACAACGTGGCAACTTCTCCAGCCTTCTGAATAGAGATTGAAAGACCCTATATGCTGCACTGTTGTCACAACATAAGGTAGAATTTACTGCAGCAAGAAGAAAATGATCAGGAGTCTCGAAATGAAACCTTCATTCCAGTGTCTCTTACTACTTACTAAAAAAAAAAATACCCTCAAGGAATCTGCATCTTGCCCCTTTCAAAGCCTCATATTAACATTGGCGTTTAGTTTGGGAGTCCTTTGTGTGCAAAGGTGCAATAGCTGCAAAGAGTTCTAACCCTTTCATGCTGGAAAGCTACACCTCCCTAAAATTAAAGCCAAGAAACCAGAGCAGAGGAGACAAGTAAATATCCCCTTTCCCTGTGGCACCTCCCGCCTAATGGGAATTGTAGTTAATGATCTGAATCGAAAGCGAAGTCTTGTTTTATGGAATGCTCACTCTTTGTTAAGCAAAGCTGTTTGGGCGAAGGACCATTCTATTGATTTAAAAATTGATTTTTTTTTCCCCCTTCATATAACTAAAACGTGGCTCACAAATCACAGCTCTTTTATTCTTATGGCTGCAACCTAGGCTGAATCTCTCCCAACCTACTTACCGAGGGATGTCTGATGGAGGTGCAGGAGGAGGAAGTGGGAACATTTGGACAGAGATTGTTCAAGATTCTATTAAAGGTTTCAAGTGGCTTCCTTTGAACATTTGGTAATTTATATTTCGAGTCCCTTGGTGTAATTATTGTAATTATCATTAATCATCAACTTCCAGACCCAATCGAAATGCAGAACATTGGAAAGGTCAAAGCAGTGGAGAATTCTACTATCCTTCACAGAAGATATGAGGCATTAACATTCTGATGCTCCACTTGTGTGACAAAGATTGTAATGAAAACAGAAAATAGCACAAGATTAATGTGTTCTCATGATAAGAATTATCATAAGGAAAAGAGAAAGTGGAACAAATTTAACCCACTCCTGTCACAGAAGCAGGTGGGTTAAGGCTAAGGGACAAGCTGTAGCAGCTCAGTGTGGCCCTTCTGAAGATGATTGTGTCTTCCTTCTTTCATGGAGTAACAATAAATAAGAAAGTAACTCAGGAGCATGGCAGGTCACATTTTGGATAATTCACTGGAACCCTGGTTTTGTCTGCTTGGCTCTTTCTCTCACTAACTGTCTCCCATCAGATTACTCACTGGACCTTCCAACCCATATCACAACTGCCTGCTGGAAATCCACCTACATGCCCACAACAGAATTCATCATCTCTTCCCGGAATCGAATCCAACTCCTGCAGATAAAATAAGTTACTTTGATTCAACACCAAAGTTCTGAAGGTTCCCAGGCCTGCATTCAAATTCCACTTTGGCCACTTGTGCAATTCTGGGGGAAATGCTTGCCTTTTCCATTCCTCCATTATCTTATTTGCAATATGAGCTTAAAAGTATCTATCCAAAATGTGATATTAAAGATGAAATGATGTACTTAAACTATTTAGCACACAGAAAGTGCCCAATAAATGTCAGCTATTTTTTAAAAATTATAATTCTTTCATTATTATGAAGTCCATCCAGTTACTCAAACAGAAAAAGATAAATCTTGGCATTATTCTGCATTTCTCTATTTCCATGACCCTAATACAAACAGAGTGGAATCAAGATCTGTCAATGTATCCTCTTAATCTCCCTCTGATATTTTCTTTCGATTTTCATTGCTATTGCCTTAGTGTAGGCCTTTATAACTCTTCCCTATATTAATTTAATAATCATCTTCCTACCTCTAGCCTGGTCTCATTCTAAACCATCAGCCACATTGGAACCAAAATTATCTTCAAAAGCATGAATATCATAATGGCCTTCTCCTGCTTAAAGTCCATGGGTGGCTTTCCAGTACCTTCAGCTAGAGTTCGGGTTCCTCAGGAAGGCATGTGAAGCCTCCACAGGCCAGCCCCAGTCTCCCTTCCCAGGCTTACTGCTTTTTCGGTACCTTCACATTTCCCAGGAATCAGACACACCGTATTTCCCACAATCCTAGTGTGGTCTTCAGTCTATCTTGCATCTATGCCCTTGTCAATGTTATCAATTTGCATTTGGTAAATTCCCTCTAATTCCTAGATGACTCAGCATTTTTTCTAATCCTTAATGACAGCTCAGGCATCATCACCTCTCTCAGAAGCTTTCTCTAACCCTATCCTTCCCCAAGTAGTTTTATCTGTTCCTCTTAAGTCCTGAAAGCACTTAAAATACTCTTCTTTCAATATTGTGTTGTACTATATTGTTTGTAGGTCCCCATCCCCCACTAGGCCATGAACTCCCAGAAAACAGACACTGTTTCATTTCTATGAAGCCGTTACTTAGCCTTGTGCCCAGCAGGTAGGAGATACCTAATAAATTTTTTGAATAAATTCACATATTATTCTCTCTCGATGTGAACAATTATGAACGAGAAGGGAAGTGAAATAAAATTCAAGTAATTCCTTTAGATTTTTTATTAACCATTAAAGAGAAAATAAAGACTGAATTATCTGTGCTTTTCCAAGATTATTCAGGTTCTTTGCATTGTCTGCTGATAAAAGACAATGTAGGGCCTGCTGAAATGCACCAGCAGACTAAAGATAATTGTGGTAATTTGCTGAAATGTGTCCCCCTAAATTGTCCCTGCATAATAGAGAAAGGAATTGAGAGACATTATGAAGAAGAAAAATTTTTAAAGCCAACTTTTTATGAGATCAGAGATGCAGGGAAATTGTATCTAGAGGTATGTTAAGGGAGCCAGCAGGGAAAACCATAAAGAAAAATAATTCCACTTGACAACGCAAAGGTATGGAAGTCCAAGGAGTCACTTCTGGTACCCTGCAGAGGGTGTGCTATGTTTGTCTTCTTGCCAGAGGCAAACAGCCACCATGAGAGTGGTAAATCCTATAGCTGATCCCTCTGTTTGAAGAGTCCCTCTTTACATTCCTGCTAACATGAGAGGATGAGAAATTTCTCATTAGAAGACAGGTGGCTGAGACCCACGTGGAGGGCTCAAGAGAGTTCCCTGAGCACAGAGACCACAGGAGCTGGACCAGTGGACAGTCTCTAGGGCGGGACCAGCCAGGAAGGCTGTTTATTGCTGGAAGCAGTGACATTGAAGAAAAAGAAGCAAAGTTCGTAGCTGGAAAGGTAGTACTGAGGCCTGAAGGGAGAGGTCAGGAATGGGAAATGGGAAATCATTACAACATCAGAAGATGGGCATGAGTGTGAAATGGGTCAGGGCAAGTGATTCAGGATGAAGGCTGTGGATGCAGCAAGGAGCCCAGGGGTGGGATTTTCATGAGCCACATCATGTATGCAATGGGGGAAGTGTGGGTTCTTAAAGGAGCCGTTTGGGATTAAGCATCAAGAACCCTTTCAAGGAAGAACAAAAATAGTGAAGTTTAATTCAAGTGCCGGTGTTCCATGGCACCACCATAAGGAAGTGGAAGGAAATCAGTCATGAGGCTGCATAGCAAGCAGTATGACCAGAGAAGGGAGAGTGGGGGACTCAGGACCACAGAAGCTACATGATGGGTGCTCAGACTTGGTCAGCAGCTCTGACAGCAGACATTTTGTCTTCATCTGAGGGGCCAACAGTCTTCTGATAAAACCCCAGTGGGCTCAGACAATTGCTCCCACCTTCTGCTCCGAACCTTTTCACTCTTATCTCAGCTGTGATCTAGCTTTCCCCAACCTGCTTACCCTTTTCTGGATGACAAATCTGTCTGATGGTCTCCCCCAACCCCTTTTATCTAGACAGGTTCTTGCTCTGCTGCCCGGGCTAGAGTGCAGTGGCATCATCATAGCTCACTTCAACCTCAAACTTCCCAGCTCAAGCAGTCCTCCTGGCTCAGCCTCCCAAGTAGCTGGAACTATGGGCATTTGCCACCATGCCTGGCTAATTTTTCTATTTTTTGTAGAGACAGGGTCTTGCTATGTTGCCCAGGCTGGTCTCAGACTCCTGGCCTCAAGTCCTCCTCCCACTTCAGCCTCCCAAAGTGCTGAGATTACAGGTGTGAGCCACCATGCCCAGTCTTCCCTTGCTTTTTAATTCAGTTTCTCTGTAACACACTCTCAGCTCATCTTCCCGGAGCTATGCGTTCCACAGCCCTCATGCTTGATCAGGACTCTCATATGCTGCACACTGACCAGACCCAGGGCAAAGAGGCATGTCTCCCCAAGCATGTATTCATGTGTCAAATAAGAGGCTCAGAACAGTAAGAATTCTTAAAACTGTTAATAGCCTTAGTAGGAAAAAATTTATGTTGGTTGTTAAAGAAAACAAAGTTTTGAGGAATTGGATGGTTTGCTAAGTGCCTACACATAAATCTGATATGTAACAAAGAGATTTCTAACATACTTTCAGTTGTATATTTGGTACTCAATCCTACATGGAAGTGAATTAACACTTCCAGAGAAGACTTAAGACAAATTCCTAAAAACTCAGAAGACCTGGGCATGGAAATGAAAGTCTTAGAGGAACAGGAGTTCTATTCATCCCTAATTCCAAAAGATGACTGAAGTTTTTATGGAAAGGAAAATATACACAATAGAAATAATAGGTTTGGGGCTAAGGAGATTATATCTCATTAGAAAGGGGATTCCCAGTTGAACTCATCAAGACAACTTTATTATTACAACTTTATTGTTAATAAATATAGAGGACACTCCCAGGTTTAACTGTACAGCCTGCTACTGTGGAGTGAATCATGTATGACCCCATCAAAAGACCACTGGAGTTAAGAATATCCAATTATTTTAGATGAAAATATATCTAAGAAAGAGTTGCAACAAGTACTGGAGACCTAAGTAATGGTAAGTAAAACAAAATTGAGATTGTAGGAAAGATGAAGGAGTAAACAATAAGGTGCAACTATGATTTGATGATCTGATACTCATGATTAAAATACTTGTTGAAATGTATACCCTAATGATTATAAATAAGCCTCATTAGAAGGGAGTGTTAGTAAGTACCACTCAATATGGTCCAAAAGGAGATGTCCACACACACACCCCACTTCCTCCAGGAGACGCTAAAGGGTTGCTACTGTGAAACTTTCTGCCATCCCAGCAAACCCAGCACTGGCCCTGGAGTTTTAACCAAAGCAGAGATTGTATCATAGGTACTGAGTGCAGATGATTAGGTATCTGAATCCCGGAGCCGTATGACATTAATGTTCAGTATCAGCACTGATGTGAAACAAGACACATGAGATATAGATATAGATATTCAGAAGATAGTGTGCAAATAAAAAGAGACATGGATAAACAAGAGAAACTAACAATGTGCTACCAGGTGAAAAATCTGGGGTGAAGGGAGGGGAGAATTAAAACCAAAGCTATTCGTATAGTAGTTAAAAACATGAACTCTTAAGCTACATTGTCTGGGTTCAAAGCCCAGCCCCACCAATTACTAGCTATGTGACATTGGGCAACTTATGTAACCTTTCCGTGCCTTACAAATTTATTTACAAAATAGGGATTATAATAGTACATATCTCACAGGCCTTTGTGTAGAGTAAATAAGTTAATTCATAGAAAGCATACAGCCTAGAAATCTAAACATGAAGCAGAAGCTAACAGGAAAGTCAGCGTATAGTTAACAGGTCATGGCAACATTAATTGAATCAGTGACTGTTTTTGAGTGCCTACCATATGTCGGGCATTTTGCTAATTACTTGGGACACTATAGTAAATAGTAAAACCACAAAAAGGTGTTAGACTTATATACCTGTGTGGATACCTATCTTCCTGAGGACAGAAGTGAGCTAGAGAGCATTTAAAAATTAAGGTTCTTTTGTTTCCCTCTTTTCCCGGAAAACTTAGTCCAAAAGCCATTCGGTTGAACATCTCTGCTGGTATTTAGGGGAGCCATGAAGTCCTAAAGCTTGTGTTAGAATCCTTGGGAACGAGAAAGGGGAAGGTTGAGGAGAGTGGTCGTCATGGGCTATCAGAGCCCAAGTGGGCTGAGGAGGGCATCCAAGTGGGGGTCTGGATCATAGCAGGATGTCACACACTGAACAGGGGGAGCAGGACATTCCACGCAGACGGATTCATCAAAGGGGTGGCTATAGTAAGGTGAGTGAGAACTAGGTTCCTCAGTAATGAGGAAGGGAGTTACAAATAAAGAGGGAACACTAGAATAAGCCCTGCAGTGTTGGGTTGGATGCATCCATGTGAACTCAGATTTTCCATGTATACAGATAAATGTGGAAATAAATATAGATTGAGTCAATTGCCAACATGATGCTGCATCATCCCTGAATACTTTAGTGTGTATTTCCTACAAACAAGGACATACTCCTACATAATCCAATCCAGAAAGACAGGTTTTCCCTCAAGTTTTAAGTGCCCGCCAGCTGCCATTTCCCCCATACTAGTACATGTCTGTGACTGGAGCTGGCCCTGGGGCAGGGCCAGGAGACAAAAAAAGAGGAAAATTTAAAAGCAAACAAAAAACAGCAATCTGCCCCATTCTCTCAGGCTCACAGAAGCTCCTTTTCCCAGTCCTCTGGTCAGAAAGCCTGGCTTCCCCCAGAGACTTGCTGCCCAAAGCCACAGTATAATGCCCGGCCAGGCCTGCTCTTGGGTCAAAGCTGGGGGATGCTGGGGTGGGAAGAGGCTCAGCCTCACCACCACTGTACTACCTCTTCATGTTGTGTCTTTCTTCCTCAGTCCATCTGCTACTGTTTGCGCTTCTCTCCTTAGGTAGTTGTTTTTGTATTTTCACCAGTCTTTAGTTGTTATCACTGGGATAGACTTCATAGGGCCTATTCCTTCTTGGCAGACACTATAAGGCCCAGCTTCCTTTCAGTATCTGTCAGCAGGGAAGGCCAGCTTCCCGGAGGTAGAACCTGTGCAGTCACATGGCGCCCTGTGGCTCGAGGGGGCTCTGTGCTCACTTTAATGCTCTGTGGTCGCTGTCCTGAAATTCCTAATGATTTTATCTTTGAACACACGCGAGTAAAGTTCCATGAATAATGGAGCATGTGCAAGAGCAAAAGAGATACACACAACATGCATGTGCACTGCTACTCCTTGCTACCCCATGAGCATGTGGCCTTCATGAAGCCTCACGAGGACAAAATTCCAATAGGCTCACAATGTGTGGGAGTTCAGTGAGACTCACAGCAAGCCCAAGGCAAGAGTGTGACATCTACGACTGAGTAAGCGGGGGCGCCAACAGCCACACTTTCTGTTAGAACCAGAACTTGCTTTGAACACAGAAAGACAATGGTATTTTAAAAACACAAATGACCAAGGAAACCTATCACATCCTTCTTTGCTCATCTTCCCTATGTTCACCAACAATTTACACGGAAAATGATGACTTAAAAGGAAAGGGGAAAATGACAGTTCCTTCCTAAAACAGTTTCTTTTCCTTTCGCAGTTCTGCCTTACTCATCATCAGTAGGACAAAGTAGGAAGTACTGGTAGAATGTGGGCAAAGTAAGAAGTGAAATAAAGATAATTGAGCTAGTTTTGGGCAGCATTTCCACTGTTTTGGCAAAAACAAAGTACATATGTACAAACTGTGTAATTTCAGTGCATTAAATGCTCTTACATTTGCATTTAAAACTGGCATTACACAGATAACAATGAATGATAAAATTCATGCTAATAACTTTTTTTTTTACGTAGAACATTAAGTGGCAAATAAAAAAAAATCATGATAAGATGAGAGACCACAGAAGAAAGGAAAAGTCTTTGTATTTACTGTTTTTAATGGCATTTCTTTCCTGCATTTTGATCAAGGGCCTCCATATTTTCATTTTTCACTGGGCCCTGAGAAGCATGTGCCATCACTGTCAGTGTTGGCCTAAATCCAAATCCATTGTCTCCTAAGGAGCTCTCAATTTATTGGCACTATGTCCTTCCTCAGGCAAACCCTGCCAATGACCCCTCTCCCCCGCCCCAGTACAGGAATAGTGGTGCTGGCCTGCAGCCTGGAACCCAGAATCCTCTGGAGGTAAGACTAAGCAGTGGGCCCTCTAAATACCTTTAAGGGACAGGCAGTTTGACTTGCTGGCTGAATGTTTTGTTTCATTATCTTTGCAGGAATGTGGCCAGCCCTATTTGCCTATGTCTCAGGAGCAATAAAATGCTCAAATAATCAGATTAGTTGCAAAATTAAATTGACTCTCAATCTATGCCATAATTTACCATCATGAACTTCGGGGAATGAACAACAGACTTAGAATCAGAACTAGGCTTGGCATGCTATTTAAGATTATGTGTTTTCATGTGTAAAACTACAGTAGCAACACCAACTTCCAAGCATTGCTTTTAGGATTATAGGAAACTGCATACATTGGCGTATAATAGATGCTCAATAATGTATACACATTTGCACTTCGCCATTGGTCAATTAGAAATCGTTGTCCTAATAGCTTGGTGTGATTTGTGCTGCAGTTCTATGACCTCCCTCAACCTAGAGACCATTTAAATAGTAATGCAGCCATGGTAAAATGCCTTGTGAAATAATGCATACTAAGATCTTAAATTACATACATCACTTATTGAAATGATCATATTCAAAAGAGTTAAAGATGTACCTTGAATTAATCAGTTTCCTTGTCCTTCTCTTCTTGCCTTTACCATTTTTCACAAATCTTTAATTCTGAGCATTTTTCTTTGTTCTCAAGAAACCACAGGAACTGATCAAATTCTGCCGCACTGTTTCCAAAACTCTTGTGTCAGTTCACTGTTAGGCTTTTTTTTCCACCTGATCAAATCGACTTACAGAAATGTCTTGGCTTGTAAAATTCATAGAAAGGAATGGACTCACCCGCTGCTGAAATGATGAGAACTCTAGAGATGGCTATGATCAGGAGAGCGCTGTTGGTCTGATTTGAGCAAAGTCATCTTTCAGCAACACAGAATTAAATGCTAAAATTATATTAGTCCCTAGTTGAATGTCACATATGCCTATATAAAAAAATGCTTTCCAAACACCTTATGCTTATCCTTTATCTATATAGTTTCTATTTGGTTCTATGTGATACAATTGGGGTACCAAAAATAAATACATACATTTATAAATTTGATCCCCCTTTCATTCACAGCTTTGATAGGTGTGCCTGTCTGGGCCTATGTTCCCTATAATTTTCTCCAGGATAGAAAAAGACACATTAAGTGATATGAGTTTAAAATAGGAAGGACAAATCTTACCTAAGCAAGTGGATGATTTACATGTGCCATGAAAACATAATTTTTTGCAGTATGTCTCAATTATTTACAGTACTAAGCAACAGGGATAGCACAGATGACAGAATCATAGCATCTCAGGGTTGGAAGTGCTTAAAGTTCATGCAGTTCAGTCACATATATGATAGTTAATTTAACTCCACAGCCGCCTTCCTAGACTAGGTAGACTTCCAGCATGTGCTTAAATATCTTTAGCAATGGCAAAAGGCTAGCTCATTTCATCCTTGAGTAATTCCATTAGATTTTGGTTCAATCTAAAGGACGAATCTTTCTATCCCTCTGTAAATTCTAAACCTATTCTTTGATAATGCAAGGCAAGGGCCAGGCTTTTCAATCTTTGTACCTCTCGTGCTTATTACAGTGCTCAACTGACACGTAGTAGGGTTTCATTAAGTGTTTATAGAATGGAATAAATACAGAGATAAAAATTGTATCACCTAGGCCATCTTCTCTGTAGGCCAAATATCCCCAGTTCTTTTAAGAATTCTTCTTTAGTTTTGACTTTGAACTTCCTTATCTTCCTGGTGCCTTCTCACTGAATGACTTTTGTCATCTCTAATTATATCATCTCCAGAATGAAACAGAATATTACAAGTTTGTTTTTACAAGTATAGCACGTAGTATACTGAAACTCCATCAGCATAGGGATTATTTTTCAAAAATACAGCCCAGGATTCAAGTGTCAGCAGCTACTCCCTACATAAGGACACTGAGATTAAGTCAAGTCCTTCACCACGGGCTGCTGCCACAGACTTATGTTTTCCTGAACTGTATTCACAGATTTTTTTTTTAATTTTTATTTTGTTGATACAGCACAGAACTTCAAAATGACCTTATTTAGGACTAGAAACATCTGGAAACATTGGACATCAGACCAGCCTAGGTTTGACTCTGACACTGCTTATAATCAGTTAAGTGATCTTGACAAAGCTCCTCTACTTCTGGGTTTCACTTTTTTTTGTTAATAGGAGATAAAATGTCAATTATTTAGGAATTATCTTTTGAGGGATAATTGGAAGAACAGAGATGCCATTTAGTGACTTAGGAAATACTGCAGGAAGAGAAATTTGATAATAAGTGGAATCTTGGCTTTCAAAGTTCTGTTTTTGATGTGTTAAGTTGGAATGCCTATTAGGCAATGAAATGGCGACGTCAAGTAGGAAATAGAAAACATATGCCAGGAGTTCAGGAGGAAGAAAGGTCTAGGCTGGAGATACAAATTTAGAAACTTGAAAGTATAGATGTATATGAAATCATGAGAGTTGGTAAGTTTCCCAGGAACACGAAGAAGAGTATATTTGGGCCCTCCTATATTGAGAGGAAACAGCAATGGAGACCAAGAAAGAGACCAGAGGGATAGGAAGGCAACCATGAGAGAGTGCTATCCTGGAAGAGAGGACAGTTTCAAGACAAAGAACTTAATTACCCCCACCCTCTGTCAAATTCTGCTGAGATGCTGGGTAATTTGAGGATGCATTCATTATTCTCTGATTTCCCATTCCTGGAACACTACTTTATAAATTGTAGGCCCTCATTAAGTGGCAAATGTTATTATCTTAGATCTTGACTCAGTCATGCAAAATATTTGTTATATCTTCCAGCTTCCATAGTTTTACCCAGTCATATATTTAAAATAGAAGTCATAACAAATACATAAGAAATGGCTCTCCAGGGCTGAAATTGACTCACTAGCACCTCTTTGGTACGGCTGCCACACCAGTTATGACTCTTTTAATGGTGGTAATATTTTCTCTCTATTTTTCTTTTTTGCTCCAAGGAATAGTGTGGAAGATCTGACCCATTGCCCTGCTGCTGAAGAATATGTTACTTGGAATCAATTCTCTAATTTTGCAGCCTAATAAGTCTATCTGAAAAAGAAATTGGGTTTATCTGATATAATTTTTCCATAGTGAATTTATGCTGGCTCCCTATGATCCTTTTAACTCTGTACCTAACATCTTCATAATGCATTTTTTAAACTTGTATAAGACTAAAAACAAATTCTCTGGAGTATTTGTGTACTTTTCTTTCCACTCTTTATCTTTTAAAACTAGAAAACCATACTTCCTCATCTTTAAGCCTCTGACACCTTTCCCATTATCAACGATTACATATAAATTGCCAGCTTGAATTCACCTGGAGTGCCTAAGTAAACACAATGTTGGCGCCATGTGTAATGCACCCACTTTGGTGTCATCATTATTGATTTACCCCAGTTCTCACTAACTATAATGTATTGAGCATGTTACATGAGCCTCGGTTTCCTCATCCATAAAATATGAGTAAAAATTTTTAACTTATAGGACTTCATAAAGTGCACGAGAGTTTTAAAAGAATAACAAAATAGAAAAGTAAAGCATATGGGGGCACGATGTCCGGAATTTTTATTAAGTATCCCATTATAATTTCTTTATCTCTTTGGGACTCCTACTTCCTCTTTTCAGAGGTCATTCTACTTGTCAGAGAAGGCAAAATTAGTAAAACAAGTAGAAGCGCTTATTTCATTTAATCATTAATTTAATACCACTGGGACCCAGAGGTAAGCCCATTCTTCCATGTTGTGTTTTTTTTCCCCTTTTCTGTTAAACTTTTGTAAACCTCTGCTTATTTGAACTTTTATCTCTCTTATTCTACTTGTGTCTTTACCACTTTTTAATCTTCAACATTCTTTGTTCCTTTTAAAATCAGAACTAATTACAGAGTGACTTGTTCTCTTTTTTCCAGGTAGTTCTTCTCTTTTCCTTCTTTAAAATATAGATTTTTATAATCAAATTAATTTAATTCTTAAAAAATGTCTTACTTTCTTGACTCAACATCCATTTGAGAACTTATGAATACATTCTAATATTTTCTCTGGACATTTCGAAGCCTGTCTTGATAGAATCTAGTGTGTATAATTGTCTGTACCTAGCCTTCACTTTTGAGATCATAAATTCTAAGTTGCATTGGTTTATTTCTCCCAAGATCTCTGTAACTTCCATTTAATCAACCAATTTAGATTCAGAAAAGAAGTTCTCTCCACATTACTTTATTTCATGGGAGATAACATTTGTCAGCAACCAACTATGAGGCTCGTAATATGGTATGCTTTTACTTAATGGAGACATCCAATATATTCTAGTATGATTAAAGTCCCCCTTCACAGATATCTTTTATCTGAGCCAATATTTTAAATTCAGTATCAGAAATGTATTATCAATTTTCTTCTCCCGATTAGGAAATCCATAGTAGCTGGAAAGGTAATATTACCTAGTGATTAGGAGCACAGGTTCTAGAATCAGACCCTTAGGTTCATATCTGTCTTGACCACCTTGTAGGTGGACTGTCACAGGTAAATTAGCCGTATTCCATGTTCCAGTCTCGTCACTAAAAAAGTTGTATAATAGCAATATATATCTCACACGATTGTTAGAAGAACTAAATGAAACCATCTGTGTAACGCTCCTGGCCTATAGCCTGGAACATAGGAAGAGCTCAATTAATGACATCTGTTGTTGAATTACCCACCTTGTTCCCTCTAGGGTTTTCCTCATTGTAGCCATTTCATTAGGCGTTTCATGAATTATGATGAATCCAAAAATTCAGCTAATTAATTTATATTCTCCATGACAAAAGTCAGTGGGAAACACTAGATATTTACGCTACTCAGAGATTCTTAACCACACAACTTCCGTTATACCTTATACATATTCTTTAAACTTTCTCACATAATCTCATTCTTTTGTCAGTTGCATAATTCCATCCCATAACCTCTCCAGACCTTCCTCTGAAGTAGAACATCTAAACCATGTAAAGTGCCACCTATGACTATTATTTGTTTCATTTGCATTTGCTTTTTCCTTTACATTATGACTTTATTACCCTATCAGATAAAAGTTATCAAGTTATTTGCACTTTAAACCCAGGTGTACCCTTTGGTCAGTCTCCATCTGAGTTCTTAACTGATCTCATTTTTGTGGTACAAAGAATATAAACATTCAGTATTCTCATTCTTATTCATTACTTCATGATATTCTATCAACTCATGCTGTTTTTCCTAAATTTTTTGAAATAACTTACATCTCTTAATTCAATTAGATATCACCATTTCCTCAAATTTAGTGGGATTCCCTTCCCTTTGGAATAATGTCCAACAGCTATTATCTGCTTATAATGACATTAATTCTATTGCATGCTTATTCATAATTCATTTTTTATTTTACTTTGATACAAGCAAAAACTCAGAGAAAAATCTGCAAATACCATATAAAAAGCTTTTCTGAATTTTATGGGAATAAAAATGGCTGGCACGAACTTAAAGATTTGAGAAGCTCAATGAATCCCAAAGTGGATAAACTCAGAGAAAATCATGCTCAGACACATAATAATTAAAGCAAGAAAAACCAAAGATAAAAAATCATGAAAATAGCCAGAGAAAAGCAACACATTACCCACAAAGAAGCAATGATAGAAAAACTGCGTATTGGCTGGGTGTGGTGGCTCACGCCTGTAATCCTAGGACCCTGGGAGGCCGAGGTGGGAGGATTGCTTGAGCTCAGGAGTTCAAGACCAGCCTGAGCAAGAGCAAGACCCCATCTCTACCAATAATAGAAAGAAATTAGCCGGACAACTAAAAATATATAAAAAAATTAGCCAGGCATGGTGGCGCATGCCCGTAGTCCCAGCTACTCAGGAGGCTGAGGCAGGAGGATCACTTGAGCCCAGGAGTTTGAGGTTGCTGTGAGCTAAGCTGATGCCACGGCACTCTAGCCCAGGCAACAGAGCAAGATTCTGTCTGAAAAAGAAAAAAGAAAAAGAAAAAGAAAAGCTGCATATTTCCCATGAGAAATCATGAGGGCTAGGAAAACAGTGGAAATGACATTTTTTTTTTTTTTTTGAGACAGAGTCTTACTCTGTTGCCCTGACTAGAGTGAGTGCTGTGGCGTCGGCTAGCTCACAGCAATCTCAAACTCCTGGGCTCAAGCGATCCTCCTGCCTCAGCCTCCCAGGTAGCTAGAACTACGGGCATGAGCAACCATGCCCGGCTAATTTTTCCTATATATTTTTAGTTGTCCAGCTAATTTCTTTCCACTTTTTTTTTTTTTTTTTTTTTTTAGTAGAGACGGGGTCTCGCTCTTGCTCAGGCTGGTGTCGAACTCCTGAGCTCAAACAATCCACCCGCCTCGGCCTCCCAGAGAGCTAGGATTACAGGCGTGAGCCACCACGCCTGGCCTGGAAATGACATCTTTTAAGTGCTAGGAACACACACACACACACACACACACACACAAATATTATTCCAGAATTCTATTTTCAATGAAAATATCCTTCAGGAATAAAGGTGAAATAAAAACATTCTTAGATGAAGAAATGCTAAGAGAATTTGTCACCAGCAGATCTGCCACAAAAGAAATGTTAAAGCAAGTTTGTCAGCTGAAGAGAAATGGTATCAGAGGGAAACCTTGGAACTTTAGGAATGAAGGAAGAATAGCAGAAATGGTAAATATTTGGGTACATATAATATATACTTTTTTTCTATTATATTCTTTATAATATGTGTGACTCTTGAAAGAAAAAAATTATAACATTATCTGAGGGGGAAGAGTCTAAATATTCAGATGTAACATATATGATAAGTATAACATAAAGGAGAATATACAGGAAATACATGGTTGTCAGGCTTCTACCTTTTACTTGAAGTGGTAAAATGTTAATTATAAGTAGACTAGAAAGTTAAGTATGTACATTATAATCCCTAGAGCAACAACTAAAACTTAATACAAAAAGAGTTTTCAAAAAGCTAATGGATGAATTAAAATGGAATGCTAAAAAATATTCAGACAACCTAAAAGAACATTAAAGAGAGAACAACAACAACAGAAAACCCAAATTCAGAGACAATAAACAGAAAGGTAAAAAAAAAAAAAAAAAAAGAGTAGACTTAAATATAAACATATCAGTAACTACCTTAAGTATAAATAATCTAAATGTACCAATTAAAAGGTTATCAGACTGAATTAACAAAAAGACCAAACTATTGTATATGCTATCTACAAAAATCCACATTAATTATAATTAGATAGTGAAAGTATAAAAAAGACACAATGTAAACACTAATCGAAACAAAGCTTCACTGGCTATATTAATGTGAGAAAAATGTAGATTTCAGAATGAGGAAAATTGCCAGGGACAAAGATATGCATTACATAGTGATAAAAGAGCCAATTCACTAAGAAGACATAACAAACGTAAATATATATGCACCTAACTATAGAGAGCTTGAAATTTATGAAGCAAAAACTGACAGAACAGAAAGAAAAAATAGACAAATCTGCAATTATACTTAGAGACTGTCCTCTTACACGCCACACGTAACTGATAGTACTAAGTAGATTCATAATCACACTAAGGACATAGAAGACCTGAGAAACATTATCAACTTGACAATGATCTTCATGGAACACTCCACCTACATACAGAATACACACTCTTTCAGGTATATATGGCATGTTCACTAAGACAGGCATATTCTGGGCTGTATTTGGAAATTAAACAACACTCTTCTCATTTCCCTGCCCACCTCTTTGGAATGTTTCACATACACGAAGCGGGGCAGGATGAGCACAGCTGCTTAGAGAGATTATCCAGGTTTAAGTTACTAACTTCAAACTTCTTAAATTTTAACCTCGTATTTGCTACTGATCTACAATATAACATTTCCTAGTGTATCAACCGTACAGGTACAAATTAATATTAAAATAGATGGGCTAAAGCCAGAGTGAAAAAGCAAAAACTCTTGGAATTAAAGTGTGTATGTATTTTAAGTATGACTGATAAAGTAGTACCTATTCATTAAAGATGCCCCTTCTACCTGGAAACGCTGTTGCTTATAAAAAAAGTTACTTTGGGTACTTGAAGGTAATTACAATCCTGCTATTCAGAAACTATCCCTTAATCCATGTGGCTTCAAATGAGAGAATTTTATTACAGTCATCCGGACTACAGTTACTACTCTTTCTGAACGCCATGATCCTCTATTGCATATCCTATTGTACTGACTCCCCTCCAGCATGTCGGGCTGCCATTAACACAGTATCACTTCTTGATTAATAACTAAAGGAGCTTAGAATGTATTTTATCATCTTCAGCTTCCTGGTGTTTGTCAAATACTCTTGTTTTACAAGAAGTAGTTTTCTTGTAGGGCTGTGAGTGTGTCTGCATAATTTTTCATCAAGGCAATAATGTAGGATCCTAAATCACAAGCATTCTTTGCAAGTCCCTTAAGTGTGGTGTAATTTGGAACCAGCAATCCATTTCAAATTCAGAAAATTAAAGGGGAAATAGCCAAGCACAAGTTAGAGGAGCAGGCCTGACTCCCACACCTGCAATTTCAACCAAATGACACAAAATGCCAAGCCATTATTCTTCCAATTTAGCTTCCTCAGCTTTCATGTTCAAAACCAAATTCATTCTAAAAGTAATCAAATAAGAACTACAGAGGGGGGGGAGGAATGCTAATGATGCAGCCGGAGGAAACGGTTGGAGGGTTCTGGTGTTTTAACATTCGGGTTATTTTACAGAGCATATTTTAAAATGATTTTTTCAGGTTAGTTTAATTGGAGTATCAGAAATCCTTTCATCTGTTTTGACAATTGAAATGATGATGTGCAGGCTGCACCGTGTTTATAGCGTTAGACGTGGGAACATCCATATTGATGCTCCAGCTTCTGAAAATGCAAAAGGACAGGAGCAGCTAAAGGCCGATTAGCCATGGAGAACATTAGCTTCGATACTTCTTAGACAGAGCCAGACATTACGTCAAGCATGACAACCCACTCTAGCATAAAAGTATTAGCGGCCTCCAAGTCTCAGGCTTACCCTTAAGTTATTTCATTAAAATACAGAATCATGTTGACCTAATTTTTTGACAGGTTTCGAAGAGAGCAAAGATTTCCTTTCTTGCTGAACCTCCCTTTCTCCCTCTCCATCCTGCCACAACTCTGGGGAGCTTGCCAGTTTCAAGTCATTGCAGAGCGCCAATCCCTTTTATTTTAATCAAGGTAGAAGCTCCGGCTTTAAATGCTTTCTTCCCTCATCTTCAAACATGTGTGCTGAGGCTCTTCATTGGCATGAGAACTTTCAATAGCAGTAACTCCTAACGTCCTTGGGGAGAAGAGAGCTGCTCAGCATTCAGGGGAGAAGCTGGAACCGCCTGGATCGGTCTCATTATGCAGGCCATATGCAATAAACCACAGTACCTAACAGCTGCTGGTGGTAGGATTAAGGGGAAAATATTTAATTTCATGCAGGAGCACGTGCGTGTGATTTCAGCTGTAGCTCTTACCTGCTCCCTAGGGTGTGCGTTAGATATATGGTATGACGCAGAAATCATTTAATTGTGTCAACACAGTGCTAGGATGTTTGTTTAAAGTAAAAATTAGTTTTTGCGGCATAAATTGATTAGTTGACAGGCTATTTGACTGTCACAGAGGCTACCAGATACAAAGAAAAAACTGGCTTGGTTAATCTGAGCAAAGGGGAACAACTCCTCTGAGATCAGGGGAAATACAAGCAATGTAAATTCGGATTAGTCTTTGTGTTCTGTAAATCAATAAAACAACAGGGAAGTGTGGAGAATAGGCTAGATCATCTATCAAACTGGTTTTCATTGTGTTTCTATTTCTATCCCTAGTAAACATGTTCCTTCAGTTTCTCGTGAATAAAAGCATTTGACAAAGGAATAAAAATGGACCGGAGTTCACTGTAGATGCGGCGCCAATGACAAAGAGGAGGGGGTGGGGGAGGTGGCAAGGAAAGATGAGAATCAGAAAGGCTGCTTCCTGCAATCTCAAAGCTAGATCATTCTGAAATTCTCAGGTGACAGGTGGTGAAAGTGAAGATAGATTTTGTGTATCTACTGCAATGAAGACTGCACCTTATGCAGAATACTAATGAAGAGGTTTTTTTTTTTTAAAGCATCCACATTGTCTTAACAGGTTTTAAAAGAAATAGAGGTGCACACATGCACATACACAAAAGAAATCGATTAAGAAGCTTTATGTAGCAACCAAGATTTCTTCCTACCAATCGTTTTCAATCGCAGAAGAAATAACTAATGTGCTGAAATAAGAAAACACTAATTTTGTGGCCCAGTGAAGGGTCCAGCTCTTTTTAAACAGAGGCTCTTATTCTTTAAGACCTTTTTAGAGACAAGTATTTCACCTGATTGCTTTAATTGAGGTAAATCCTTTTATCTGTGTAGACAGTTTGTACTGTCACTGTGTTTTAGTTTTTGGTGCATACAGAATCCCATTTTAAGACCTCCCACCCCAAGCTACACAGTGCACTGAGATACTGCAGAAAATAAGGGAGAGAAAATGCAGGTTTTAGAACTGAGGAGCAGCAAGTTACATTGCAGCAGTAGAGGCGGGCGACGCAGAGCGGTACAAATCTTCCCTTCTGAGTGTTTGAAAGATGGGGGTGTCTTTGTGGCATTATCTTCCCAGGTGCCCCAGATGGCACAGTGTACTTCTAATGGAAAACCATTCATCTGGCCCTGGGTCTGTACGTGTTGTACATCACGATGGTTCATGGAGGAAACGAGCTCAGACAGCTTAAGCAGAAGGCGCAGAGCATGTGGTTGTGAAGGTATAATGGACGAGAGGCACAAAAGGGCAGGCGAATGAGTCAGAGACAGAGAAGGAGAGAAGAAGGCTGTTATTTCTGTGTAATTCCCCAGGATCCATTCCTGCTTGGGTTGGCGGTGAAAAAAAACCAATTCAATTTGAAGGTGGCTCAGGGTAAATGAACCAGGGAAGTGAGCTGCTGGAATCTAATTAGGGACCCCCCAAATTACTACTACCTGCCCAGCAGAAAAGTCAAATGGCTACACCAGCCAAAAGAGGTAAGAGAAGTTGGTAGAATAAGCAGTCCACGAGGAGGTTTGCAAACCTTCCAGATTCTGTCTCTAAAACTCTTAGAAATAATTTTTTTTAATGTTAATGTCATGGACATAGAAGATTACAAAACAGAAAATATGGCCAAGGGAAGGGCAGGTATAGGATCTTGAGATCTGAAAATCCCACAGCATTTCCACCTATTCTAGGGAAAGACGATACCCTGGTATCCCCATCTTCTTCCTCCAGACAGAGCTGCCTGAAGGGAAGCTCCATGAGACCAAGGACCTATCTCCCTCTTTCATTGATTAAAGCAAACTATCCAGCCTCACAGGGAGAGATGGTCAGTGCTATCAGATACCACAACAGGAGTGAAGGTGGATGGAAATGGAGCTGCAGGATTGGCCCTCTGAGGTCACCATTTGTATACTGGCATCATGATGGTCAACTTTCTGATATCCGGTTATTGAAAGGCAATGTACCTTCAGACCTTATATGTTTTCTTCTTGAGGAGAAATACAGCAGGATCTCTGAATATGGTCTGGGGAAAATGGAACTGGACGTGGAGTCAAGACATCCAATAAAGACCTGACATTCCCGCTAATCTATGTAACTTGGGAAAACTATTTTGAATTATCATTTTAAGCTCATTTGAAAAAAAGGAGTTAGAAGATTTTTAAGATTCATTGTAGCTTCTAAATCTGAAGATCCCCAAATAAAGGCACATTTTTTGCAGTGTTTTCTCAATTAAATATAGGCCCACTTTGGTACAAAAGACATGAAATTAACCCCTGGAACAATAAAAGACCCAGCAGCTGCTGTTACATTTGAAATTGATTTCCTGGCTCATACTTCAAACCTTTATTTGAATACAACAAATCAAAATTTACATAAAAGGCAAATTGTGCTTTTATTTACTGTGTGATTATCGCCATTGCAACTGCTGATTTATCCCCAAAGCCTTGTAACTACAGTTGCCTAGATTTCATGCAGATCCCTGAGGGCAGAAGAGAGCCAATAAATCCTAAGGAAATAAGTGAAATGGAATACATTACCCTTGTCTGCTTTAGCCAGGAATGTAAAATTTACATTTCAAGATGTCAATTAAATGAGCAGCTACAGTTTCCCCCCACTGAATAAAGGAGGCTCTCACACTGCATGTTGTACAGAAACAGTAATAGAACACATTAGCAAAAAAAAAAAAAAGTTAGCTAATCATAGCATACTTGAATAGAAAAAACCACTATCAACTATGTCTATACCTTAATATGGGATTGTCATTTATGTTAATCCCAAACTGGTGTCCCTGTCACTTAACACATGTTCAGATGGCTTTCCAGCACCATCAGTGGGGAGTGAGCTCAGGAAATTTGAATTTATTTTATCACCAGTCTAAGCTAAGCATACTTAAGTAGAAAAACTTTTAACCAGAAAAGGTATGATTTATCCCCAAAACAAATAAAAATCTTTGAAGTTTATCCATTCTTTGAATGAATAATTGAGAGTTTGTCATACAAAACAGTATGTGCTGACACTTTGGAAAATGGCAATGTGACTTCTCCTTTACAAAAGTTTTTTTTTTTTCCTTCCTTAATTTAAAGCAACCAAAGTGGGGTTGGAAGTCACCAGTGGTTCAATAAACCTTGAATGATCTGGGTGATGGCGACTGACACATACCACTGTTCTCCATCCTATTAACTAATAAGTCAGTCTTTCCCTTCCCGTGACTCTTGCAGTTAATAAAGTGGCTCATTTAGTTGTCACTGGAACAATGTAAGTGAAAAGACTAGATTTAGAGAGCAGGGCGGCAGCAAGTGCAAGACTCAGGAGCACAACCCACATCATCTCCACCCCATCATGGAGCAGAGAGCAGATCAAAGCCGCCCCCTGGGGGCATTCCTTCTGATTTGTAGGTTTACTTTGTAATCAATGCAGACAGAATTTTTTTTTTTTTCTTTAAAAGTCTTTCTTGTACTCATTCCAGTACCAAGCCAGCAGACATTCAGGACCAGGGCAAAGTTTCTAGTTTTCCTACCAATATATCCCTCTTTTCCACCTCTACCTCAGTCCCCGAGGCCCCTTGAAAAAACAAAAAATAGCAAATAAATCTAGAACTGTGTCTATACAAATCCTAAAATATAGTTTATCTAATACTGAAGTCACTTTATGCTGTAATCATTCGTACATATGCATAATTGATTGCATCAGCTCTTCGAAGGTTGTTGGTGAGAAAGGGATTGCTCACTTAAGTGGTCATCCAATCCAGTTAGCTTAATCATTTGACCTTAACCAGCATGATTCAGTTATTTGAATCATGAAGCAGCTAGATTTGATTAGGCATTTTTATATTGATCTTTTTTCTCTGTGATTAACTTTAATGATGGCATAAATAACAAATGTGATACAAAAAAGGGATGAGCTGGTGACTTTCTGAAGAATTCCTGTTTTTCAGGATGACCAATGATTACTCTGAGTAATAAATCCAATTGAAAAATTGATTAAGGATTTCTAAGTTCAACATGCTGTGTTAGACATTGAAGAACACAAGATGACTCAGACCTAGTTCCTCACCTCAAGTGCTTGATCTTAAGCAGAAGACAAGTATGTAAACAGGTATTCACACTGCAAAGAACAATACAATCTGCTAAATAAAGTTGCAATAAGTAATAAGAGCAATTAATTCTAAGAGAGAAAAGATTGGGACGGGCCTCAGAAAGTGAGAAAAATAATTAGGGGTAGAAAAATGAAAGGCCTTCAGGGCCAGCCAGGTGACGAAGAGGTCCAAGAAAGTTAGAACCTGTGGCAAACTGTACCATCACTGCCCCACCAATAGTATTTGAAAGTCAATTTTAAAATGTCTTTGCAAACCAAATTATCACAGTGGGTCTGATTTGACCTTCTTTGGTCATATGTACTTCATTTAGTTAGAAACAGAATGATCAAGAAAGCATTGTATGATAAAAAAGCAAACTAGCCAAGTGCCAGGTACTGTCTGCTCCCTGACTATCATCCTTCTTCCCTTGGCCCACTTCCAATCTTAATCCTGGAACCTCTGGGGTTTATATCATAGGATTGAGGCCTCCTACACTGGGACCCATCATAAAAATTTATTTTCTGGTGGTTCCGGCTTTGCTGCCTTAGGGATAACAACAGAACTTCACCCTGAACCCATGCCCCCTCTTGGTATCCCAGACTTTGGAACAGAATTCCTAATGTATTCCCAGTCTTAGATCCCGAGGTTTGTAATCGGCCAGCCATCCACTCCAGCCCAGACCCTTCAGAATCAGCGTTCACTTTGTCCTTGTCTCTCCTCCAGCCAAAGCCTGAGGTCCTGCCCCAAGTCCTAGCCCAGGGAAGTGAATGCTGCCACCTGCTGACATATTTCTCTGACACCAACTGCAGTCAATCTAGGTTTCTGAACATATTCTGCTGATGCTGGGTTTTCCACAGCTGTGCTTCCGCCGACATCAGGATGTACGTATCTGCGGGACCTCCTATGGCTGCTTGCCAGGACCACCCCTGATTGTTTGCTGGCATGTACTAGGGTAGCAGAATTCTGACTCTTTGACTCAACCTCCCCAGCATCTATGGCAAGCCCATCCCAGCAGAGCTCTAGGACTCAGTCCTTTCCTCTTCAGACCCATTCTTCTCTGGTTCACAGAGCTTAGCTGAGGTGTTGTCAGGTATGATGAAACTTGCTCTATTCAAAACATCAGGTAGATAGTTCATCTACTAAATATGCATTGCCCCTGCCATGTGCCACACCCTGTTCTAGATTTTGGGGATATAACCATAAACAAAACAGACACAAGCCCCTGCCCTTATGGAAGTGACATTTTTGTGGTATAGACAAATAAGAAATAAATTAATGAGTAAAATATATAGTATGTTAGATAGTGATAAGTGCTACGAAGAAAAAAGCAGAGAAGGATGACATAAATTGCCATGGGGATGGGATCCCTATTTTAGATAGGCCAGGAGAATCTCTCCTAAAAGATTGGGACTTTGCCGAGAAGGGAAACCACTGGAAGGTTTCAAGTAGAGGAGTAACACGGTCTGAATTAATGTCTACACACACCCGTGAGGAGGCAGTTGTGGTGCTCCAGGTCCAGGAGTAAGGGTAGCTTAGACAGGTGGACGCTAGATTCATGTAGGAACTTCAGGATGCCTGAAGACAGGTATGAAGAGATGTCATGGAAAAAGCCAACTGAGGAAGGCCTTGAATAATATGCTAACAAGTTCAGACTTTATTTTCTAAAGAGTAGAAATTCCAGAGTTTAAGAAAGGATTTTTAGAAAAATAACTGGCAGAAATATTGAAGGTAATTTGAAGAGAAGAGAGGTGGTAGCAAGCTCTTATGCTGGACTAGGCAAAAAATAATAGCTCAGCTGAGAGTAACAGTGTGAGAGAAAGATTTCAAAGACAGTGAACAGTGAGATCTTTGAGCCCATGTGAGTAGGTTTTAATAATCTTTCTGTTCCTGACGTCCACCACAGTGACTGAAACAGGAGATATTCAATAAATACATTCATTCATTCAAAAACTATTTCCTGAATGGCTTTAAAAAGCAAAATACACTGGCATATTAATCTCCTGGGGCTACCATAACAAATTATCACAAACGTGGTGGCTTCACACAACAAAAATTTACTCTTTCATTGTCATGAAGGCCAGAAGTCCAAAATCAAGGTGTCAGAGCAGGGCCACATTCCCTCCAAAGGCTCTAGAAAACAGCCCTTCCACCTTCTGGTGGCTCCTAGCATTCCTTGGCTTGTAGCAGCATCACTCCAATCTTTGCCTCCATCTTTGCATGACTCTCTTCTATAAATCTCTCTGTATCTTCTTTTCTTTCTCTTATAAAAACACCCATCAATGGGTTTATAACCCACTCTAATCCAAGATGATCTCAAGACCCTGATATCAATTATATCCAAATAAGTTCACATTCACAGGTAAGGACGCAGACATATCTTTTTGGGGCCACTATTCATCTCACTACATTTGACATAAGAGCATGCGTCTGGAGTTAAACCACACAACTGAAGCCCCACTTCTGCCACTTAATATCAGTGTTTCCTCAGCAAGGCTCTTTAACCCCTCTGTGCCTCAGGTTCACCACTTATGAAATGGGGTTACAAATAATGTGTGCTTCATAGAGCGATTGTGAGGCTTATGTGAACCAATCCATATAAAGTACAACCACTTAACAATGCTCAGCCCACAGCAAACACTGAGTAAATCTTTATCATTATAAAATATTAACATAAACAGCTGAGGTTCCAGAGGTATAGACACTTGGCACACATATCATTTCCACAAGGAACTTGCAATCTAGTGAGGAAAGGACACAAACAAAAGCTTTTATCTATGTAGGGATATAGGTAGCGTGATAGAGTCAGGAAAAGTGAATTAGGGGTCACGCTGAGGAATGTATAAAAGTTAATCCATTGCATAAAGCGAGTGGGAGTCTGCGGGAGGCAGGAGTGATAAGGTGCAGACATGAGTCCCAGACCGAGATAGCTACATCTGCAAAAAATGTAGAGACAGGAAAAACAGGAGAGAGTATTGTCAGTTTAGGGAACTAAAATATTAATAGTTCAGTATATCAGGAAGAAAGGATACAGGGAGAAAGGGAGAACATGGCTAGAGACAACAGTGGAGACAATTAAGTAGGAGACAGATCACAAAAGACCATGTGTGTCATGCTAAGGAGTTTGCAGCTCCTAGAAGCAGTGGAGAGCCACAAAAAGTTAGAAGCAAAGAGTGACATGGAGAGAATGAGCTTATATTTCACAGCAATCTCTCCAGCTGATGAAGACCAGGGCTCTTTCTTCCTGCAGAATCCAAGGCCCACGTGTCTAAGCCACCTTCATCTTGGACCTGGAGCACCACAATTGCCTCCTCACTGGTCTCCTCAGTGTGTAGACGCTAATTCAGACCATGTTACTCCTCCTTCTTGAAACCTCCCGGTGGAACATAGGCCATTTAACTTATTGAGATAGTATCCATCAATCTAAGAGAGAAAATGCAAATCATGTAACAGAATGCTAAATGCTAAATGCACACGACCTTATTTATTCGTATGTTTGTTTTATCCATAAATGACTATACTAATAATATATCAATGTGAAACACATAAAAAGCTTTAAAATAGTGATATGCAGTTAATCATAATTTTAGGTTAAGTTATTTCAGTTCAAAAAACTTTTTGCAGCCACTTAAAATGATCAGTAGTAACATTTTTGGTGAAAGAAACATGACTCAATGTTTTATTAATTTGATAATATTAGTTCAACAGTGATTCAAACGTCTGATTAAAATTCACTTTATTTGGATATTTAGTTACAGTGGCTGTCTCAGCTGGAAAACATACCTCACCAAGACGCATGGAGCCAAGACAGAAGCCCTGTGACCATGCTCACAAATTCCCAACTCTCACTTCTCAGTGCTAATCACCAATTTCACATTTGTGAAACTCATCTTGCAAATTTTTGTCTTCCTTGATGTCAGTCAGTGGTACTGGAAAACTAACTGGAAGACATAGAGTTTATAATTTTTAACAAAGGTGTTCAGACTTTAAGAAAAAGTGATTACTTTGGAAGAGAGTCAGAATCCGTTAGAAAATTCTGTTTCTAAAATATTTAACTGAACAGATATGAGAATTGTTACATGCGGCACAGATTGCTTTTGACCAAACATTTTATAAACATGAATGTAAAATGTGAATGAAAACATAAATGAAAAAACTTCACATTCAGAGAGTATCTCTCCACAGCATCAGTTTCTTTCAAAATTGTTGATTTCTTACTAATTGTTAACATGTCACATTTAGCATGAAACAACATATTAAGTCTGATTATTATTTTTTAAATATCTCCTGGGTAATAAATACTGACAGACACTTTTCACAGATAATCACCAATATGGTACATTTGTCTCTTTGTAGTAATAATAATAATAAAAAAAAACTGCCTAACATATTTAAGTTAGGCAACATTACTATTTAAATAAGATAAATAGTTAACTTTGGTACAAAATATTTCCTTGGTCATATGCCGTCTCATTAGCAAGGAATTATAAAGATTTAACTTATTGAGATAGTATCCATCAATCTAAGAGAGAAAACGCAAATCATGTAACAGAATGTTAAATGCAATGTCTTTTGTTGTTGTTGTTGTTGTTGCTCCAGCCCAAAGAGTAAGAACAATTAAACACATGCCAGGTACCCGCAGATGCTAAACTGAGGTGCTAGGCCACCTATAAAACAAACACATGCTAAGAGATTTGAAACCAGCTCTGTAACAATTAGTTTACCCTGTGGCCTTAAGGCCGTATGTGGCCTTCTAGGTCCTTAAGTGTGGCCTTTTGACTGAATTCAAATTTTACAGAACAAATCCTTTTATTAAAAGAGGTACAACAGTTGAGGAGACCAGGAACTAGTAATAGATACAGTCAAGATGCTCTGATGTTAGAACAAAGAGAGGTAGTTGCTTTAGGGTGGTCTGCTTGTCCGGAGTTGTCCAGGCAAAGGATGTGTGAATTTTTCGTTGCTCAGACCAGGTCATCTTGAGAGTATAGTGAATGTCCTGATGCCTCCAACTCAGGGGGATGACAGGAGATGGAAAATGGGCAGGGTGAGAAGACAGTGAAGGGGGCTGAGGGAGGGCAGACATTCTACACTGGATGATGGATTGGAGTTTTGATATTAGACTGGATTGGACATTTTATTACCCGAGAGTGCTCAAAGAAGCTAAAGGACCTGCCTAGGATTTCCTCCTGGAGTAAGGAGAAACAAGCAACGGCAGCTTCTCAGGGACAGTCATGACAAAGAAGTCTGTTCGCCCCCAACACACTAAGGATTGTTAGAAAGCAACCACTATGGCAACCACATTTCATCGCTGGTAAAATGTGTGTATCTTGAAATTAAAATAGTCCTAGGCACGAAGTGACTACTCAATAAGTCCTTATTATTTGATTGAGAACTGTAAAACTTTTAATGATCTTTCCCAATTCATTTAATGTGTTGCTGGTAGAATCTACATCTCCAACTTTTTCTGAATATACTGGATCACATAGTTTCTGTCCTTTATGGCTTATTTTCTATTGGAGAAAACTTGTTTCCTCAGCATAGACCAAATAATGAGGACCATAAAGCTTGTTCTTTTTAAAGCATCTATAGTAAAATAATTTAGTTCTCTGAGTCTGTACATTTCCCCTACAGAACCAAGTTTTCTTTGGTAGGTTGTTCAACAAAATAATGTTGTAATGAATAATGAATAACAGCAATCTACTGCATACAAGTAGATTTTCTCAGACAGTTGCATATGGTAGGAAAGTGTTTTCAGAAAGAGCAGGCCTGGGGAATATTCAGAGTGTTCAATAATGCAAGAGCAGAAAGATTGAAACTTTCTTTTGATTCGATACTGTTTGGAAGCCAGCGTGGCTGGACAGAGAAAGAATATGAACTTTTAAAGGACTGGAAATTGTATTTAGATGGAATAGTCTGCAAGTAAAAATCATAAATTAATCTTTTGCCTAAATTAAACGAAAATTTTCATTCGGATGCCACTCTTCTTTCAGGATCCAGTGTCAGCCCCTCTTCCTCTGAGAGGCCCTGTCCTTACAGTCCCCAGTCACAGTGCAGAGACCCTCCTCTGAGCAGCTCGAACCCACACTTTACACTTCACCGCCGGCACATGATAGTTTCTTCTTGCATTGCTGATTCCTGTTCATCTGCTGAGTTCTGTACCCGAACTGGTTACATTACAGTGAGAAAAGATTACACGTATATTTCTCTGCAGTCCCTATAGAAACTAACACCCTACTATGTAAATAAATATAGGGTTGGTTTGTCAGTCACATTTTCTCCCAAATATTTTAGATAGTTGTTCTTTGGATGGGCACTTCAGATTGGCATGGGGACAAAGTTGAAGATACTGAAAAGGAGGAGGGAGAGGACTATATTTGTCCATGGATAAACAATGTGGTTGCAAGCTAGAGGAGTGAATAGACGGCTCCACTAGTCAACAGCCAAATGGTGTCTTCCAGAAATTTTCTACATTTGCTACATGTTTAAAACAAGTTGGAAAAGCTTATTAATGCCTACCGAAACATCACAATAAGGTTGCAGATGAGAAGGGGTAATTTATAGAAAAAATTCTGATAGATGAAAGTGAAATATATATTAAAAAGTCAATATTTAAGTTCATCCTTGGTTTATCTGAACTACTGACAATTAAATGTTCCCTTATTTTCACTCTTTATATCAGCCAAAAGTCAAAGAGAACAAATTTGTAATTATTTGATTAATGTAGTTTTAAATTTTTAACAGGGTGACAAAATTGTTATATGTTTTCTAAAATTAATTTGTCCTATATTCACAGTTAATATTATGGCTATATAATGCACTAAGCGATTCAGTAATAAACAACATGCAAACATACAGACATACATATCTATGCATACCTGTAGTACATAAATCAGCCAATTTAATTTCATGTCAAGATGGTTGTTTTGCCAACAAAAATTATTGGAGAGATTCTGAATTTTTCACATTTCATTTAGTTAAGTATAATACAAACAGCTTTAGACTGTAAGCCTCCTACAACAGAGTCTGTATTTCTTTTGCAGATCTATAAAGGCCAAATTGAGCACTCATCACACAAAAGGCTCTTTCTAATTGTTGCAGGCTGAACAGAGAGCAGGACAATGATGGAGAGGAAGAAATGTGTCGTTATTTTGGACTACTTTATGGAGCCTCTCTGGGTGTATTCTTTCATTGCTTTACCTTGAGAAATCAACAGAAAAAAAAAAAAACAAGAAGCCTCTATTCTTAAAGCAAACAAAGAAACAGATGTGTTCAGCGTTCGTACTTTCTTTTTTTGTTTTTAATCTTTGCCATCCTGCACTGGGTAACAATTCTTTCTTCAGTGTAGAAAGAAACAGGTCGTTTCAGTAATTAACCATCCCCTGTTGTTGTTGTTGTTGTTGTTTTTTCCTTTGCCAATATTTTGAGTCACATGTGTTGCTGTTATTGTGGACAAAATATAAGACGGAAGTGAAAATAAACTAATATTCTTTGACCTCGCCTACTAGAAGCATACTATCTTTTGAAATGATTGCTGCAGAAAGAAAATCATTACTGGTTGAAAGCCTGAGAATACGCTTTAGAGGTAAAGGTCGCAGACATTTGGGGAGCATAAAAATATCAGTATACTGTATCATGCCATAAGTGTTTGCACCTTATCATTTGTGTATGTAACTCTTTTTGAAAGGTGAAGATGTTCTTTAATGAAAGCAGTTCCTAGACAACTCTACTTGAAATTATGGTCTTACTAGTCCACTGAGAATTACTTCGTGTTCTCTAAAAATACACACATTTCCATGTTGTGATGTTCTACATGTTTATTATGCTCTTCTGAGACAAAGACAGTGGTTTTGTTCCAGTCAGAGCTATGAATCAACTCCCTTACCAGTCAAAATCAAGCAAGGGTGAACGCAAACCACTGGGTCCACGGGTTCGTTCCCATTTGCTCGCCATCACAGGATGGGGCGAAAACACAGTGAGTGAAGGAAGCGGGCTCCAGAAGCCCAATCACCTGGGAAACGACTCTGTGCTCTGCCACTTGCTAGCCTGTGTCCTTGGGCAGCACACTTACTCTCTCTGACCTCAGGTTTCTCATCTGACAAAACTGAGATAATATTGTCCACCCCGCACAGATATTGTCAGGATCAAATTAATAAAAGTGTGAACTGCTCAGAAATGTGCCAGGCATGTGGTAAGCATGTACAAACACTTGCCTATCATCATCACTGGCTCTGTATCCACTGCCAACATACCTGATTACACACTCAGTGACATTTGCCACAGCTACTCCTAACCCAAACAGAGCCTTCTTAGGATTTCTAGAATCCTACTTGCTCTCCTGTCCGCTTATCTAATTTAAAGTGCAATTTTAGGGCTACCAGCTAAGTTATTCCTGTAGTCCTAGGTTCTCTTAAGTGTCAATGGTACAGAAGCATACAGCACTTGCCGGCAGGCGGGCTCTAGAACCAGACTGCCTAAGTTCAAATTCCAGTTTTGCCATTTATTATCCATTTGTCTTTGAGAAAGGTATATGAATTTTCTGCATCCCAGTTTCCTTATCTGTCAGATGGGTATGATCATAGTCACCTCTCAGAAGATTGCTATGAAGGAAACATTGGTTATGGAAAGAATTTAGCACTTTAGTCTGGTGCACCTAATGCGACGTAAATGATCCAAAATTGTAGATGGGGGAAAAAGCAAATAAAAATATGCAAAATCTTCTGTGAAACCCAGTGAATTCCCAGACCAGCCAATGTCCTGAGAGTTCCTCTTTCCCAAAACTGAACAAACCACCAAGACAGAAAATTTTTTTTGCACTTCAAGGTGATGAACTTCTATTGTGTGGTAGTTGTGGAACTCTGTGAAGCAACACAGGGAAAGACTTAGACAACATAAAGTACTGAAAAAATGCCCTGCAAAGGGCCACGGTGCCCAGAATCGTGTGCTGCAGAACATCTGAACTCCGAGGAGGAGTGTGCCCTCTGACGGAAATTCTCATACAAGCTCCTTCACTCAACCACTCATTTATTTCATACCATGTCAGATTCTGTAAGAAATGCCAAAAAATTAAAACTTCAGTCCAAGTTCTTAAAGAAAATGCATAGGAAAAAAACACTAATTTCAATGGGAGCTCAGTGGGAGGTTCATGTGGAATCTCCCACATTTTCTGCTGGAAATCATGCAGAGAAACAAAGATAATGGGGAACCCACAAATTTTCGGGAAAGCTGGGGTTCAGATAACAGCCACAAACCCCAAGTTGTGCACTGGCATTACTCAAGTTTTATTTGATGAGCAAACCTTTGCCAGAAGTCACGCGTGTGCTCCAGGGAAGAACAGCGGGTTTGGAGACAGTCTCGTGATGGCAGGGTTCAGAAAGCTCCAGCAAAGGATGTCTCCCTAAAAGGAGAGGGTCTCCCTCCCCCTCAGAAAGGGGCTGTTGGGAGCAGAACTGAGTTGCTCAGGGCACTATCAGTGAGGGAAACACAGAGAAAAGGTCCAAAAAACAAAGGGTTCCATTGGGAACAAATCTCTGAATCTTTAAAAATACCTTCCAAAAGTACATGTTTTCCTTAATGGGCAAGGGCTATTTCCTGTGACAGGATGAAGAAGCAAGGAAGCCCAGGGTTCTCATGAACCGGGCAGATAAGCCGTGGGTGGTAAGAGCAAATGCTGGGCAGATGGAAACCATGGCTCATTTGCATTTGCTCACAGTTGCAGAACAAGGGCAAACATTCACTATGTGCTGGGCACTGTTTTAAGCACTTACATGTATTAGCTCACTTAATCTCCACAACCCAAAGACACAGGTCCTCTTTTTAATACCCATTTTACTGATGGGGAAACTGAGGTACAAACTTGTCCAAGATCAACGCAGGCAGTCTGGCTTCAAAGTCTGTGCTCTCATCCTCTGTACTACACAGCATCCAAAAGGCAGGGTCGAAGGGGAAAGGCTGTGTGTATATTAAGGAGAGCCTTTCCCTTTTTTCTGTAGTAAGAGAGGTGGGAGTCCTTGAGGTGTAAACCCTCAAAGCTACCTAGACACTCTTACAACACAGAATCCTTCTCCTGGTAATCTAGGAACACAATACGTGCATTAAGAAATTAATATATTCCATATAAATAAAAATATGGAAAAGAATACAATATTTCTATAGATGAGGACTCACTAGAAAAAAAATGTTGCCAAAGAGCAGATGAAAGTTGTGCCTTATTCTCTGAACATGAAGAAAAAATCTTAAGGCCGTCATAGAAATTGTAAAGAAATACCAAAAATCAAAAAATAATCTTCAGATAGTAGGAAGATTCAAAGTAAACAAAAAGATTTCATGACAGTAATAGAAAGGAAAAAAAAGACCAGTTGAGAAATTAAAACTAAATTGTAAGAAGCACAAGGAAAAATTGTTTAAAGTGTATCAAAATTCAGAAATCATACAATAAATTTGAAATTACAGACATTAAAAACTTCTGCTTGATTAAAAAACAAAGAAAAAGCACTGTAAATAAAGACCAATGTAAAATTATAAACTTGGAAAAAATGCTAACAACTCATATCCCAGCCAAGGAAGTACTATTCATAATATTTAAGGAGAGCCTAGAAATCAATAAGAATTGGCAACCTGATAGAAATATGGGCAATATTCATGAACAGTTAATTTTAAAAGGCAATATAAATCAACTTTATATATATGAAAAGATGTCTAATTTCATTCATAATAAGAGTACAAATTAAACCTATCGTGGCATTCAATTTTTACCTATCGATTTTGCAAAATCAACATTTTGACAAGCTATTCCTTTGGCAAGGCTGGAAGAAAAGGACACTTTCATGCATTGCTGGTGGAAGTGCCCTGCGGAGGGCAATTTTTTGGCATATTTCACAAAATGACAAATGCATTTAACATTTGACCCAGTGGAAGGCAATTTTTTTGGCATATTTAACAAAGTGACAAATGCATTTAGCATCTGATCCAGCAATCCTAATCCTGGGAATTTATCCTGCAGATAAAAACAGCTCACATGACAGAAAATGTATACCCAAACCGATTCATTACAACATTGTTTACAATCGCAAATGTTTGGGAATTGCCAAAGTGTCTTTCAGTACAGAGCTAATAAAATTAACTACCTTAAGTACACATAAACAAATACAAGCTACTCACTACCTCTAGGGTGTGTGGGGCTGGAAAATGAGAGAAAAGAAGCAGAGGTGAGAACAAAGGTTTTTAGTGTGTCTCTTATTATACTGTTTTGATAAATTTTTTTATTATTGTATACTTGGATTTTTGTTCTTGTTTTTGCTTGAAAGTTTTGAGATTTTTGTTTTTATACCATTAACTTTTTGAATAATCCAGGCCAGTTTTTTAAAGTTATGTAGATATATTTCTTTTTCAAAATTAAAATATTAAAAAGTACATAACATAAAATATCTAAAGAACAATTCAAATGCATAAAGAAATATTAATCTAGTGGTATTTCAGACTATATTTAAAATTTTAAAAATTCAGAAAATAAAATGATTGTGGAAAGAGAGAGAATATAGTTTTTAAAAATCAGTCTCTTTGAAAACTAGAGAAAATTTTGCATAATTAGTACACTACTACTGGTTAAAACGGCAGCAAATTGACAGGGAAACTCAGATTTATTAGCAAAGACAGAGCTTTGGATTGAAATCGGCACTTTTTTCCTCCCTGTGGTCACCAACATTCTCATACTCAGGGCTCTCTAACAGGATTTTATCACAGCCATTGGAGAGGCTGCATGGAACTGAGATTAACAAAACCTATCCCATACCTCTCAACCACTTCCCCACAGTTTTACTCACTCCCATGCACTCAGGAACTGTTCTTCTCCTTTGCTCCAATAACTACACATGAGAGACCCAGCCCTTACTGTCCAGGTTTGCAAATAAAGAGTGCCTTCCTTCCATTTTGAAAGAAGTCGCCGGCAGCTCTAGGCTGGGCTTTAACAGACTTTCACTTCCAGACTGAAAAATGTAACCTTTCCTCTCTGAATTGAACACTATCCTAAGAATGCAACCAGAATGATAATATGAAAATAAATGCTTTATACACTTAGAAAGGAGAGATTTTTTAATATGAACCTTATTAAATTCTCATTATTTACAGATGAAGCGGTTTGAATTACTTTGTTGTTTTGGGTTGTGGTTTTTTTTTTTTTTTCAGAATTTTTTGTTTCTTCCATTATTCTACATACAATGGTTTTGTCACTTTAAGTGCGCAAATTTATAACAAGCATTTAATTATTTTGACAGTATATAGCAAAATGTGCATCTCACATAAGGAAGCAGCTTTGGTTTTACAAAACTCTTCCTGAATTGTCCAAGAGAAAAATCTTAAAATCTGAAAGTCTAGTTGGTAAATAATGCCAAGGCCATTAGAAAATAAAAAGGATATGTAGAATTCAGTCATTCTTTTATAGCTCCCATTAACAGTCAATGTGGTAACAAAATGAAATGCTGTAAATCCTTCTGAGTTAAGCGAATAAAAAGGCCATAATAAAGGTCAATTTTATTGCCATCAATTTGCAATGATGGGACATTTGGTTGCCAAAGGAAGCAACAAATACAACCCAGAATTATGGTATCTCCGGGGAAAAAAAAATGTGCTACTATGGCAAGAAGTATTTTGAGGAGATTTATACTGAAACCCACACTCGGCTCTGCTCCAAAATAATAATGTGGATTCTTCACAAATTGTTCTAACCCTGTGCAGGGCAATGCAAAAGACAAATGCATTGTTGTACCACAATGAAATAGATTCATTATATACGAGGTGGGGAACTTATAATGGGTATTTGAAATACATGCAAAAGTAAACAGGAGAAATGGTAGTTTTGTGAGCAATTAATGCTATCCATAATTACAATGTGCAAACAAAGAAACCACCAGGGGACAATTGCACAATAATGAGATTTGGGGGTATTAATTCTTCTCTGAAATGGTGAGAATACAATTTTTATAAAAACAACAACAGTCAAAACAAAAGCACCACATAGAAAGATGGAGACTGCTACTATTTATTCTAGGATTTTTCACTTTGGAAAATTGAAAATTAAAACATCAAAGAAGCATTAAATACCTGAGTGATGCCATGACTCCCTCATCCCGTCTTCTCTGCCCTCTCGTTTTATCTCCCAGTTCAAACTGCACCTTTAGGCAGAATATCTTTATGTTCTATTGTAATTTATGTTTACATGTAAACCCATTTGTAAATTAGGGAGAATTCAAAGTGGATGTTCATTTGTACAACTGGCTTCTAAGGCCAGGGGTGACAGTTACTGTATCTAAATCCTATCCCATCAAGAAAAGAAAAATGCTACATGGGACTAAAAATGATCACCAAGTAAGAGCACTGAAGGGACATTCTATCAAGAAAGACAGAATGTTTGATGTCTGCTTTTCTATTTATATTCATTTTTTCCCAGAATACAAAATATATACTTAATGAAGAAATTTATAAAATAAAAAAATCTTCAACACAATATCACTACCGAGAGATAAACACTACAATACTTCAGTGTAATTGTATCTTTCCAGAATCTTTTTCTGTCCATATACATGTAAATGTAAACATCTTTGGGATCATACTACATATATTTTGAATCATATTATATATTGTTTTACATTACATTGTTCTACATTATATTAGAAATATTTCCCAACCTCTAAAAGCTGCAAAATTTTCTATTAAATGGCAAACCATAATTTATGTAATGAATTCCTTGTTTATTCACTTAACAAATATGTAATCAGCATCTACTGTGTGACACATGTTGCAGATCGAATGCAGCAAAGATGAATAAGGAATGTTTCCTGACCTCGGGGTATAAAGTGATCACTATGATGCTTAATATTTTGAACCACACCATATATCATTGGTTGCTGGTCCCAGAGGAGAGTGCCTATCATTTTCGCAGAGGGTTCAAAAAAGTCTTCACAGAGGAAGTAGCAAATGATGTGGGTTTTGTAGGTGAATAAAAGTTAACAAAGCAATCAAGTGGGGATGAGAATTTTGGACAGACAGAAGAACATGTGTAAAGGTATAGGAGACAGAAAGTCAATGGTGGGGTTGCCACACAAGAAAGATAAAGTTCTCCTCAACTTTTAACAATCGTTCATTGTAATGTGCACAGACACCTATAAAAGGGATGTGGGATTGGGCTTTATCAAATTAGTGGGGAAATCCCTTTTTTCCTCACATCTAATTTTTGAAATGCTGGTTTTATTTATGTTTCTAAGTCCTTCTGAGTATGGTCAAACCATCTGGTTTGGTGTCAGAAAGAAGGAAGGAAAAAAATCACCAGAAACAGGTGGATTCTGAACAATACTTTAAATAATATCAATTGGGAAGGGAGATACAATTTAGTAAACTGGCTTTTATTCTAAAATATACTGTCTCTAATTATTAAAAAAAGGGAAAGACAAATACTAAAAGCATAACACTAAGCAAAAGTGGAACAAATACATAGTATGTTCAAGGTTATCCAAAGAGCATTGTCAGCTCTTGAAATCCAGACTATAGCATAACAGACAATGATTGCTCCATAAGGGCTATTTGGAATTAAGCACAAAGAACTTTTCTAAGACTGTTCAATCTGTAAATCAAAGTCATATATAAAATTCCTGTTCTCTGTGTCTCTTGGGAGCTATTTGAATTTATCCTTTGATTACCTACTTAGATGTAATACAACTGACTTTGGAGTCATTACCTACAGTTGGTAATATCAGTCTATTTCCAGATCTGACACCTTGGCTTCTAGGATTTCTTCTCAGCCACAACGATATTGTTTGGTTCCCTGTAGAGCTGGTGGCATCCCTGCTCTTCCACAAATATTTGATTCTTTAGCCGGATGCCTCTGAAAATTTTTGACAATATGTTTGTTATAAAGCAGACCTATGGACCAGAGCAGAACATTTCCAACAATGACATGACAAGCAAGATGCTTACCAAACAAGAAGTAAACATGAAGTCCCCCCAAGTGGCACCTAGTGGTGCCAAAGTACAGTCTGTACTCACACGCCACTGTTCTGAGATCTGCACTGGTCGACCTATCAGTCTTAAACTAGAAAAAGAGTCATACAAATGTTTTCCCATACTCCTTGCCACGAAGGGTTGTGTGGCACTCCTGCCTGACAAAGAAGTCTATCCCCCCGTATTTGGGGGAATGCATCCTTACTGCAGAGCAGAGAGATTGGGACAATGGAACAACAAGCAAGATGCTCTCCTCTGATAAGAGGCATCCACTACTGCATTTGTCAATTTAATATGAATCATTTTAAGCTTTTAGTGCCTGATGAGGGAATTAAATTTTACTTAGTTATTTCCAAAGAAACTAAAGAGTTTGCAGAGATATTCAGCATTTGATTTCATAATCACATCTTCCTAAATGTTACTTTCAAAAAAACAGCATTGGTTTTCAAGGACTGGGAACTGAGAGCAGAAAGAGCCTGATGGAAAGAAATGAGTTACTTCAAACTGCTATAGTCTATTAATCAGCTGATATTTTAAAAATTAAATCAATGTGTTTATTATAATCCAGTTTCAGAAAAGAAATGTGTCAATATGTATGTACACATAAACTGCCTCCAGATTCCCACTTGTGGTAAACATGCCTAAATATTTTTCAAGCTATAAAAGGAAACCCAAATAAATACCAGCTGTGCAGGTTCATCTAGGAACAGAAAAAAATATGGAAAGAAGAAAAAGAAGTCACTGCTACATTATTTACATAAAATGAACTGAAAAGATTATAAAGTAGGGATAATGGGTTGCAGTGTTAAAAGAGTACAGAAATAAACAGCTTCTTGGTTCCATACTAAAATCTTGTACTGTTCATCATACAGAGAATTGACAATAGAGTCACACAGGATCTGTTTTAGTGAAAAGGTCACTTCTGCTTCTCTGCCTTCTCTGTCTTCCCCTCCTCTCCCCTTTTTCTCTGTGCCTTTTCCTTTCTCTATAGGTCTCAATCTCTCTGTGCCTCGCATGTGAATTTGTCTGTTTCACTTTGTGTCTCTGTCTATGCCTTTCTCTGTGTGAGAGTGTGTGTCTGTCTCTTGCACTTTCTCCCTTCCCTCTTTCTGTCTTAACAAGGATCTCAAGAGCTCTCTCTCTGTCGCTCTTTCTCCCTCCCTCGTCTCTGTCCCTAGCCCACACTGACTTTTCTGCTTCCAAATGCACAAAAGCAAACAAGAAAGCCCTAGGCCTTGTTTACATTACTTCCCAGAGAACAAAGGCTAATTAAATTGAGTCCAAATTTTAGGTTCCCATGAGAAGACAATCTAATTGGGCCCAGGTTGGATCAGACATGTATACATTTAGTTCCAACAACTGAGGTCATGGAAGGGCACATCGAGTCTCCTAGTACAAACATGGTCTTAGGGCTACATGTTGGATGGGGGTGCAGAGACCATTCTCAGACAAAGGGGCATGGGTAAGGAAATACCCTTCAGTGCCAATGGCATCTTATTCATGAAGACTTTACCAATTAAGCTAGGTCAAAAAGACGTTCCACTTAGCACTTTAAGTATATGATACTTACTTTGGCACTTGCTAGTTGTGTGATCTTGAGAAAGCTATTTTTTTGTCTTTAGTATTAAGAACCACCTCACTGAATTAAAGACTGAATATGTGAACAGGTGACAGTATTTACAACTGAGCTTGGGACAGGGTCACTGCCCAATAAGAGTACGTTGCCCCTTTGGGGGCTCTATCTTGTTATCTGTTCCTGATCTTTTAAAAGACTTTATACTAGCTGAGTGGCCCCCACAATAGCTAGCACAGTGCCAGGCACAGAACAAGTTCTCAGAAAATCCCTATTGATTAGTCAATCATGTAAATATTCTCAGGGACCTGAAAACTAAAACTCACACTAAATGTTGCATTTCTAATTCTACTTAAAAAAAAAAAAAAAAAGGATGTAGAAGGGATTTCTGATGGACAAAAGGAACCTATGATCAGGTGTCAAATGAATAATTAAAGATAAATGCTCTCAAAGGATGGTTTGGGATTTTGCTCCTAGGATGAGAGATTTCTAGGATGAATGTAGAGGAATAAATGCTGAAGCAGACAGCATTGCTCACGTACATAATAATGCCATATGTATTTGACCCTGTGCTGACTATAGTAGTCTCAAGACTTCAACATGACTTTGAAGTGTTTAGGGAAAGACCACTGCACCATTATCAAATCCTCCCAACCATATAAACAAAATATAAATTTCATTAGAGCAGAGCACTTGTCTGTTTTGTTTCCTGCCATATCTCTGGCATAACATAGCAGATAATCAACGTATGCTTGTAAAATAAGTGAATTAGCAAAATGAATGGACAAACCCTAACTCTAAACCCAGTAGGGACAGTATTATGGGCGTATGACCTATGCAGCTGCATAGGGCTCCGTATTTCGAAGGACCTCATGGTTGGTTTAATGCTCGTTGGTTGACATCTTGAAATTCTTAACTATTTTTGAACAAGGGGCTTCACGTTTTCATTTTGCCCTGAGCCCAGCAATTATTTAACTAGTCTTGATACCCCAGGGTAGGTAACAAACACTAGGTGACCATCAGCCTCTCACACTGTCCAGCAATAAGCCCAAGGAAATGGCCCCAGAAAGGGGAATGGTTACACTGAAACAGCTGTGAAGCCCCCATAGAGATGCAGGCCCAAGTCACAAATGTTTTAGTCTTGCCACCCAATGCCTCCTGAAGTTCCCTGGTAGTTTCTGCTTCACTATCCTACCAGGCTCTGACTTTATCTCTTAAGGAAGATGCCAATATCATAGACAAATGCCTCCTGGGCTCCAGCTACACTGTTTCTGATTTGCTTACTCAATCCCAGAGGCCATTAGTGCCTCTTACCAACCCCCGTCCCATGCTGTAGCTTAATATTGTGGTTACTCCATTAGCCGTGTATTTTAATTAGGGTTTGTGGGTTTGGATTTTATTTGTTTATAAGTACAGTATAGGTTTCGAATCAAAGCAAGCCAAATAACTCATGCTAATTTCAAAATATGTCACATAGCAAGCTATGGCACATGTTTTATGGCTAAATGTTGGCATATTAAATTCCTAGTAGCATGAAGAGTTAATAGAAAAATTTTAAAAAATTATTATAATCTATACTTTATAGCATGCCTCTACTTGACATGTTTTTCTTTTCAAATATCATTTTCATTATTTTTTATTTTAATAGAGTGGTAATCTTCAATTCAAGCACCCTGTCTCTGATCATAATATATGTTCTCACTTTCAATGAAAATTTGCTCTTGTCACATAAGAATCCACTGTTATTAGATTCCATTGCAATAATTTATTAATATCAAGTCTATTAAATGATGACACATTGGACATAGAAAAATATTCTATACTGAAGAAATCATTTCGCTTCAGAATTTTTGAGCTCTTTTAAAATTATTTGGAAGCATTAATTATTATTTTAGAAGATTTGTTACAGAAAAGAATAGGGCAAACATTTGAGACTAACAAAGACCATCAGTAACTCTATTAACAATTCTGAATTTACTTATTAGTTTCAATCTTTCTCTAGCCTATCACATTTTAAATGCCCCTATTAAAATTACACGAAGTCCACAAGGTATTAAAAAATCAAGTTAATGAGTGAGAATGAGATTTATTCCTATCCACTAAATTATGTAGAACAGTTCTCCTTCGAATCCCTCTCAATTATTAATTCTTCTGAATCTTTTTTATTCTTCTCTGGCCTAGCACATTTCTGGAGAAGACAAGAGATAACGTAACTCTTTTTGGACACTCACTCACAGCGCATCTCTGTTCTGCCCTGCTTTCCTGCCATGGCTCACTCACCTTTTCTGCCCTTTGTTCTTATAATTCATCTGTCTGGTATAGAAAAAGGACATCCTAACCTGAGCATTTAGCACCCTGCATAGAGAATGCTAAGCTCAATTTTCTAAAACATTGTTAAACTAGAAATAGCTTCCATTTACAAATAAAAGAACAAATGCTGAATTAGGAAGAAACTTTCTATAGATATGTTAGTGAGTCAGCAGTGGATCTCTCCTCAGTAAAAACAAATTTAATACTATCATCACTAATAACTCCAAAATGTATGAGTAAACCATTGTTATGCTAAGCTTTGGCAGCTCTTATTGGTGATAACTGTTTTAGAACGTACCTAACACTTGCTAGTATTACCAAATCATTCTGAAGAAACAATAAGCAAACTTGCACCAGAACTGAGAATACAATGTGCTATTAAACCAGGAGTGATGCCGTATGTTAATTCTCCCATCTACTGTTGTGTAGCTTTCCATTGCCTACAGGACAAAGTCCAGAGCCTCACCTGGTATCAAACTATACAACCTGCCTAATTTACCAATACATATCCTGTATGTTTGACATACTGAAGGTGCCAGTTACTAAGCCTCTGTCTCTCAGTTCCAAATCTACTCTTCTATGTACTCAGCTTAGTGATGCTGAGGCTGGGACCTCGCAAATAGCGTTTCTGCATTGCCAGTGTCTCCCTGTTAAATTCAGCCAATAGGGGCAATAGATAGAGGCTACAAGACTAGGACAGGAAGAAAGGAATTACTCCTTTCTGCTTGTTTCATGTGTGCTTCCGGTTTACTTTCTGTTTCTGTGAGCATCATCACTCTAGTAGTGCTCCTCCACCCCAGAAGTGGCAGTTTCTTTCCATAAAAGCAGCTGAATTGTGTGTGCAATTTTCTACCACTTACAGAACTATCCCCTCAGAGATACGAGCACCAGTGACCTCACTTCCCCTCACATGTGTGAGTCCCAGACCCATAGGCACCTTCTCTAGATTTCTAGGTTTTAATAATTCCAACTTCATTGAGTTGTTTCTCTAGTCCCGATTCCTACAATTACTGTCTCTGTAATATGTTACTGTTTTTTTTTTTCTTTATAGTTATCTAGTTAATGACTTTCTCCCTACTTGAAACTCTTTACATCAAATTCAGACTGCTACGCCGAAGTGGTAGCCATGTTTAATGTACTTTGACATCTTGGTGTTTTTGTACACTCCCCTGGAATACTGCCATTGTTCTCTGGACACATATGCTTAAATGTTCTCCAATACCCATCTTAAATGTTACTTTTGTAATGCTTTCCTTGACCTCCTTAAACAGAATCACTCCCTTATGATGAGTATAATTTCAATGTACAGTCTGCTATATTCCACTTAATACTGTATTTATTTACACATTCTTATGTTCTCCTAGACTATGAGCTCCATAGAAGCATATTCTATGCCTTAATTCATTCTTGTATCCATAGTATCAGCACATCTTTGACATATGGTAGGAATATCATAAATGCTCACTTTATTTGATTTGTGCTAAGAAACTAGAAAATTCTTTGAGTAGATGTAAAGATAGCCTTTAGTTTCATCATATAAGGCTTTTGTTCACATTGTGTGAAAAAAAGAATACTTGGAAAGATGGCAAATCAAGGAAAATTCCCCCACTGCCTAGTTTACTTTATCTCAGATTCCATCTTTAAAAAGTACATATCACAGTACCTGATACATAATAAACATGAAATAAATGTTAGCTATGACTTTTTAACTTTTATTAGTCTATAACTAACACTGGCTCTGTACCTACCACTGACTTAAGTCCTCAATAGGGTATTGAAGATACTTAATAATATAAGCCAAATTATTTTATCTCCCACTGACTCATATTTTGACCCCCCCCAACCAGGAGTTGGCCTACTATAGCCCACCCTGCCACCATTTTTGTAAATAAAGTGTTACTGAAACACTGACATACTCATTCTTTTATGTATTGTTAGCTTCAAACCCACCTATACAATTTTCTGTGTCTACTACTAACATGTACACTATTGTCTATACGTATTGTCTATGGCTCTTTTCACACTACACAAGCTGAGTTTGGTAGTTATGACAGAGATCACAAGCCCCACAAATCCCAATGTAATTTATTAACACTATATGTCCCTTTATAGAAAATGTTTGTTGACCCCTGCCCTAGACTATTGCTAAACAAGAATTACAACTTGATTGCCCCACACATGATCCACACCACTTTTGCCATTCCTATAGTTATTCCCATTTTTTCCTGTCATATCCTATTAGTCCTTGAAATTTTTCTGACCTATCCAACTAAAAGGCATCTCTCTCTCCTTCAAACTTGAATTTAATTTTTCTATTGCCCTTATAGCATTTATATTTTATTTTGAATTAGCATTTTTTATATATATGTATATATTTTCATCATATTCCCCTGATTATAGATTCTTCAAAGATAGAAAAATATATAAATTCTATAACCTATCTACCTATCTCTTACATGCCTGGGAACTAAATAAATATTTGGTTAATAAAATATTATATAAATATTTTATTATAAATAAAAATAAGTATAAATATTTGCCAAATTGAGTCAAATAGAACTGCATTTGCCAGAAGTTTGCCTATGTTCTTCTCTTAATAGTCTGAGATCGTGGGTGATAACATACCACATCACAAACCAGTTAGTGGGTCAACACAAAGGCTAGTTACTTTCTTTGAAGTTACTAACACCGCTCACTCAAAAGAGATAATTCTTGATTTGACTGCGGTTAACGAGTTATCTAAAATAATCAAATCACATTTAAAACTGTATTTGGGGGCTTGTGGGAAACTGTGATGGCTTTTAAGATTAGTGGCTAGGGTACTGAAAGCCTTCAGATCTGAATGTGGCTTTAGCCAGTGATTTGAGCTAATGAGACTATTAGGTGATTCACCTTAACTTTCCCCCAAAGTTATTAGCCACAGAATTATTTTGCAGAATTTTTCTGTTGGTGATTATAAAGCAAATAACAGGAAATTTGAAATCAGAGTAAATTCAGGCTTCTTTTATAATTAGATACAACCTTGGTCTTTATCTTAATATACTCTAATTGCTTTTATATCTAAGATAAATTATGAAACTATGAAAGTATACAATTTCATAAATATGTTTGATTACATAAATACAATGGAACTATTTGTGCTAGAGACAGTAGTACAGAAGTGATGCATTATTTTGTCTTAATAAAATGAGAATTAATTGATTCTATTTACCCTGCTTAAGTTATCACTTAAGAACCTTTTAAAAAAAAATTCTAAAGCAGTAGACTCCTCTAGAAATGCTTCTCAGTTAACAAAAGACTTCCATTTAAGAAAGCAAAACTGCTATTCATATTAATTTCCCTAACTCCAGTAACATTTTTTCCAAAGTTGTATGTTAATGAGTCATGGGTCAAGTCATCTGGTAGACGACTCCCGTCTAATCAAAGAAGCCCAAGATTCAAAGCATAATCCTCTAAAAGTAATGCATGTAAAAAGATTGACTTAACTCAGCATGGTTTTTTCTCTTTATTTTATGATGCCCCAATACGTTGAGTGATATTAATCATAGCACAGCACCATCAATATTACCTGCCCTGTTATTTCAACTTGGCAGATTATCTCATGCAAAAGCAATGATCAAGCATCTACATGAAAAATGAGAAGGTTTCAAAAACGCTGGGTTTCATTCTATTCCTCAAATATGCCATGCCTTTTATCTATGAAAATGAGTTGCTGCTGTTCAGGAGGGGACACACCTAGCTAACAAATTTATAAGATACAGAATATAACAACCTGATCACTTAAGCATGGGATATGACTCTCAGAACAAAACGATGCTGTATAAAAAGAGTTAGTCCATTTAGGTGGAAAATGGAAAATGAAACCTTGGGACAACAATACTTTGGTCCAACCCCAATAGCAGCACTACAAGAGTAAATACACAGATTTATATTTGGAAAGATGCAAGGAAGGTTGTTCAAATAACAACTTACTTTATCAGAATGTCAGTGTTGTTGACTCAGTATAGTTTTGATATTTTAATGCTTTATAGAAGCATACCACATACACATAGTGATAACATTAGATATCTCCATTTTGTAGATGAGGAAAATAAAGCCCAAAGAATTGCAGTGCCTTTTCCAAAAATTTCACAACTAATTAACAGTACTGGAGTATGGATTATACTCCATGGAATCTATTAACTATTCCTCTAAGTTGGGTTGGTTATTTGGAGACACAAATGTCATCTGCCTACTCTGCATATACTGTGTTTATGCTAAAGGAAATCTATCACCCTCAAAGAAGGGAATATAATAAAATAGAATTAAAAGAAGAGAAAAAAAGACCACAATTGGCCAGAGGAATGGAACAAACAACAGCAGTCCTCCTGTCAATAGCCTTTAGGCATCTCTGTCCGTGTGCTAGAGTCCCCCTTCCAACTGACTGACCCCTGAAGCTATTACGGATTTGCCTATTTGCAACAAGCCAATTCTTGGTCTTTTCTCCAAGAATAAATATCAATAGTTACGTATGTTTATATTCCTCTACAATGTATCCAGTATGAGATGACACATAAGTTCTCAGGATCTCATCTTAAATATTTGAGGATTTTCATCAAAATTTGCAAAGCTCTCATTGATGGTGGCCAAGAAAAAGACATAAGGAAGGAGGAATACAAGAAAATATTTGACCTAAATAAAAGGCATTCAGAGCCATTTGGGCAAATTTATTGATGTAAAATTTAAAAAATATTTTATGTTTTTATTTTGTTTTTAACTTGCTGAATATTAGTCTTAATAATGTAATTTACCTAGCTATTTCATTTATGTTTTTGCCTCTTCCTAATGTACTACTCATTACTAAACATTTTTCAAAATTTTTATATATATATATATATATATATAAAACAGGTAATGTCATTGGACTAGAACACTATCACAAGTTAATAGTCCCTGTTGCTAGATAAATGCTAAGGTAAAGCTAGACATTTCAATAAATGTCTAGCTTTACCTTGAAAAGTAAATTTTCAAGTTTTATTGAAAGTAAATGTTGAGGCAAATTGAGAAACATTGATTGTAAGAAAATGTTCTATTACAATAGCTTCATTTCTGTTGTACCAAATGATGCATGTTGATGTAATCATTTTCTTTAATAGATCTTAGTGTAGTAGAGTTAAAGTAGCTTACAGTACAATAGAGAAACTACATTCTGATCATTGAAGAGAACAAAACTTTGCATGAGATACAGCCAATCCAACAGCTGTTCATAGATAATAAGCCTATTTCCTGCTTCGCCAAATTATGTGTACCAAATGATTTCTCACTAGCAGAGGCTAGTTGTATTCCAACTGTAAATAAAGGTTGGCTATTACATAATTTGGTTTGATATTTTTCTTTATAACGAGTTTCTGTACTGCATTTTAAAAATATCTTGGCATATATACATATCCACACGTGTGTGTGTATGTGTGTGTGTATGTATATAATTTAACAAAGTGCCTCAACTCTTTTGCTTAGCCTTACGAATAACTAAATGTGCCAGAACAAGTGTGTAGAAACAAAAATCTAGTCCAGATTTTGAAAATGCAACGTATTGACCTTTGAAAATTTGGATCCCAAAATACACATTTGCTATTTTGCAAACACATCCAAATTTCAGTGATGACAGCTCACTGAGCAAATTCTGTTCTAGGAGGTTCAAATTAGCATGGTGGGCCATTTAAGTTGGCCAAAGTGAAAACAAAAGGGAGATCCAAAAACAGGAGCTTTCATTAGAACTGAGAAAAAGTATGATTCACTGAAAGGAATTCCTTAGTGTATTAGAACTATGAAGAAAATAGAGAAAGGTCATTTCACAGGGGACCAGTTTCGCTTAAAGAGAAAAAGAAGAAGCTGAACCAAATTAATTACCCAAACTTTTTCAATGTTTATAAGTCTAGAAATATACTTTGAAGTTTAATATCATATATTTAAAGCAACTTCTCTCAAACTTCCAAGTTCTGAAAGTCAAAGACAGTAAGAGGCACAGAATTATACATCATATTGCTGGAGAGAACAAAGACAATGCAGATTTTGAAAACGTGTTTAAAAACAGTTTCACTTAAATTTTCTGGTCATAGGGAAGAAAGTAAAACACTGAAAAATAGAGGTAAGTATAATTATGTGTGTGTGTGCACGTGTGCACACAAGTCTATGCATGCATATGGTGAGAGAGATGTGTTTTTTATGCAAATGTTAAGATGCATAAATTTTACCTACTTACTCTTACCTCATAATAATAAGTGCTGGAAAGAATATGTTCTTTGATGCCTTTTAGATGTATGTGTGTGTGTGCATGTACATGTGTGTTGTAAATCTATACCATATTCACTGCCAAAAAACACATTTAAGAAGTCACATAATATCAGCCAACATTTTCTCTGATTTTAAATGAAGTCATACTGCCATTTGCATACCTGGTTCATTGTATAATGATTTAAAATAATACGGGTTCTGGCACTCAATATATTCACCAGCTGAAAGACATTATACAACCTTGGGAAAGTTACTTGATCTCCTTAATTATTCATTTTTGTATCTCCAAAGGGTGGATAATAACAGTAACTATTTTTAGGACTGCTATAAAAATTAAATAAGATAATGCATGAAAAAGTATCTGGTACAGTTCCAATCCTGGGCACAGAATAATCACTCAGTTAACTTTTATTTCCATTGATATGCAGCAATATATTGATCAACCCAGAAATGGCAACACTGGTTGGGAAGAAACAGCAATCCTGAGATAGTACCTGTTTGTAAGACTGAAATGTCTGGGGAAGAAGTCTGTTAGACAATGAAGCTACATGAACGTCCACTTAATACCATACCTGAGCCCTGGATGTTAGTCTCCCTTCTTTACTTGGGAGGCACAAGACTGTGTATCTTGCCAGCCTGGCTGTTGGTCCCAGCCTCTGAGACCTGCCATGTGGTCAGGCATGGTTTTCTCTATCACAGTTTCATACAATCACAATAAAATCCTGACCGACATACCCATTTCTCCATTTTTCCCCATGAAGATTGAGAAAGGAAGGAGAAATTTTTAAAGTAAGCTTTTCTAAATAAAACAAAGAAAAGCTAACTTTTCCTCCAGCTTACTGATCTTTTTTCATCTTTTCTCTGAGGCTGCTGAGAAGATTTTTTTTGTTGTCATTGGGTTGCCTTTGATTTTTTTGTTTTTGTTTTTTCTTTTTTGTTTTTTTCTTTTCTTTTTCCTTTCTTCTTCTTCTCTTCATGTTCCTTTAGGAGTGTTGAGTAATAACAAGGGAGAATTTGCACCACCTTCAGGCCTTCCAGACTAGGACTATACAGCCTACGAATCATAATTTATGTTTTTACTTATGTTTTGAAAGGGGGTTGTCAGAAAGCAAATCTTCTTAAATTCTTCCTACTGTAAGAATTCATAAGTTACCAGAGACATTTGATATACTTAGATATCCATCTCCAAGAACCTAAGCATCTAGATGAAAGCTAAAAGGATCATCTATACATAAAGACAATTAATTTGATTTTAAACTTGTGATCTAGATGTTCAAGCAACATTGTGCTTACAAAATAGAAAATAAGAATAAGGCAATAGGTACATGAGTGTGCTTGAATACTGAATCAAATTAATATGGTACCCTGTGATCATTTACATAAAGTATGATTCTCAACCTTAGCTAAACATTACAATCACCAGGGAAATTTTTATTAAATACCGATGCCTGCACTCACCTCACCAGAGATTCAGATTTAACTGGTCTTGGCTAAGGCAAGATCCTCAGTTTTAAAAGATCCCCCCGTGATTCTAACATGCTACCAAATTTTGAAAACCAACATCCAAAGGAATCATCATCAAAGTTGGTCTTCATTTTAGAAACCCAGCCATGGATGTCTGAAGCTCATACATGTACCTACCAGTCTCCAGCAGCTTGTATATGAGGAATTGTGATCTAATAACAAGAACAAAGCATTGATAGTGCCATGGTTGTGGCACTATTTTGTTTTTGTCCCTGCATTGCAATTCTCATAGTTTTATATTGAGAACATAAGGCAAATGAATATAATAATAAACACTATTCCCTGGCAAACAGAACTAACATCTGCCACACAGACTAACCCTGTTCTGTATGAAGATCACTCAATTTATCATAGTTAGTATACAAAGGCTATGATGTGAATTCACCATGTGTTACATAAAGCTTGATGCAACAAAATCCTCAAAATTTCTTCAGGAGGGTTTTCATTGTAAATATTCTCGCTGAATGGTTTTGTTTCTGGTTTGGTCATGCCACAATTAATAGCCATTATTATGGCTACATGGTTCTAATTGATCATGAAGATTCTTGTCTTCAATAGATAATACTTTGGTTTCACTGAATTTGTTGTTGTTTTAAGAGATGAAGTCTTACTCTGTTGCCCAGACTGCAATGCAATGGCCTGATCATAGCTCACTGTAGCCTTGAACTGCTGGGCTCAAACAATCCTCCCATCTCAGCCTCCTGCGTAACTAGGACTATAGGTATGAAGAACTACATGCCTGGTTTCACTGAAGTTTTGAGCTAGCCTGTGCATATTATGAAGCACAATGTAAGTATGAACAAATTGTTCTAGTTTAGTAATCTAGGTGACCAATGTCATAAATAAGTTTTACTATTGTTTTCCTTTAAATTACTCTTTATTTCTTAAGTACCCTACCATGGCGTGACAGCAATGGGCAGCATTTTAAATTTCATACTAAGTTAATCTCTCACAAGGTTGGTACCAATTCATTTTTAGAGCCCAGTTCTCTCTATGGTGCATTCGTTACAAAAATGGCTCTCATTCTCCTTCATCAGGAGGTGGAGTCTATTTTTCCATTCGGGGAATGTGGGCTGTACTGTGACTTGTTCTAGTGAATATAATGTGAAGAGACAGTGTTCAAGTTCTAAGCCTGTGTTCAAGAGGCCTTGCATGGGTCTGTTTGTCATCTTTCTCTCTAGGAACCCAGTGATTGCCATGAGAACAAGCCTGGAATAGTCAGTTGGAGGATGTAAGACCCTGTGGAAGAAAATTCGGTTGTCCCATGCTAAAAGAGCCTTCAGCCAGTTGACTTGCTTCTAATTACAGATGCACAAAGAAGCCCAACTGAATTAGTTAAACCTAGCTAAAACACACCCAGTGTACCTGCATATTCACATAACAAATGCTTGGTTTTTTTAAAGCCACTTGGTTTTGTTGTTATTTGCTACACAGTAGGATGGCAATAGACAACTGAAACAGAGACCATTTGATTTATAAATGTTCAAAATATCAGACAAAGCATTCTCCAAAGTACAAAGTACAAAGCCTACGGAAGTATACTTTCCATGCATTTCCTGAATCTCCAGAAGAAATTGTGTTTACTCTAGTCATTCTCAATCATATACTCCTGCAATTATAAATAAAATTAAATTACATGTGAATTATAGTGCCCTACATGAATGTAGCAGTATTAGCTAAGGCCAATAGTAAAAAAAATATATATATATATAGTTTGCTTAGAACATGAGGTAGCCCCCCACCACAATTCAGACCAGCTGAAAAAGCAGTGTTTTTTTTTTTAAAATCATGCTGCACTTTCACATGTTTGGTATATTATAGAATTTACTGTGTACATTTCCTCTATCTAATTGGTAAAACTGAAGCACCTTCAAAGAATAAAGTAGACTGATTAGTTGCTGATACCGTATGCTGTTACTAGAACACTCTGACCCTGGCATTCTGAACTGTTCTATAGCCCACCAAATACCACTATCAGCCAAAATTGTTTAAGGATGGGAAACAAAAATTGATTACCTAAGGAATCTGAAACAGATACTATTAAATTCATTTTGCCTTTTATCCAGAGCATGTGATTCCTAAACCTAACCACTGAGCTATGGCATGAACTTAATTAAAACCTAATAATATACTAGTTAGGAAAGAAAAAAGAAATGGTTATTTCAGTTTTTTCGATGGGGCAGCACTTCCTCAAATGACTTTCTCCTTTAGTGTTATTTGTTCAACTCATCATTTTTGAGTGTGTGCAGAGGCTCTATCTTGCAAAATGATGAATGCTGGAAGACATTTTTAAAGGAAACTTATCAGTAGTCCATTTCAGACGTAATTCTAACTGCAATCAGGCTCACCGCATTTTCATCTAACAACTGCGAAGCTCTTATGTGTGATTTTGGCAGGTTTAGAGCACCACTATGTGGTCTGTTGGTGAGTATGTGAAAACGTGTATATATTTTTCATATATATGTATAAATATACATGTATAATGACAAAAACAAAAGAAAATGATTGTGATGTTTCTCTTATTAAAAAGATCATTGTTCACAAGAGTATGAAATGCAAATAACCTTTTAAAAGAGTAAATGAAAACTTTGTATTTAATCGTACAAAAACAAAATAATTTGGTAGCTAATTTTAACAAACGGAAAAACATCCAGGCCATTTTTTCCAAGGGATTCCATCTTAATGCATTCTGCTATTGTGTTTCATCTGCATGTGGTACATTACATTTAATGGAAATCACACAGTCCCATTATCTCTCCTAGGGGAAGAGGAGAAAGAAAAGAGGAGGTAGGGAAATCTATTGTAAGCACAGAGAGATGCCTTTGGCAATTTAACAGGGGAAGAAAAGACAGACCCTGTTTTTCAGCCATTCACATCAATCCCTCACACTTAGTGCCTCTCCAGATAGGAACCCCCAAGAAGGGGCATAGCTTGGCCTCACTAGACATGAAACCAAGAACCTACTGGTTCCTGGACAGGGTTCTGGAAAGAGTGCAACTTTGCTGTTAGTTAAAACTGCAAATACGTCTCCTTTCCTAGCAGATGCACGAACTGGGGGACACGATTGAGCCCATTCTTTCTTGGCACTCAATCCAGAAGGCCAATTGGAGAGCTCATTTCTGCTGAAAAATGTTCTGAGTTGTCTACAAGTACAATTCAAATTCCAGAAGTTTTCATCTTAAACAACGAATGATGTCACAGTAGCTTCAATCATGATTAGGAGAATATTCTGGACTCCTCATGTAACAATCAAGAGCCTAGGCCAATATAGTAGCCACTAGACACATATGAGCTACTGAAATTTTAAGGAATTAAATTTAAATTAAAATGTAGTTCTTTAGTCACGCCAGCCATATTTCAAGTATTCAACAGCTACCTGTCAATGGTGGCTACTGCACTGGGCAGCCGAGATAGAGAACATTTCCCTTATGACAGAAACTTCTACAGCAATACCTTAGCCTCTGCCTGCATTTTATAGGTATTAAAGCAAGATACTGAGTGACACCCTGGGTTCCAGCTTTTCTTTTAAGCTTTTTCTCTTTCTCCTACTTGTTATGCGGAATCTGTGTAATTCTGGTTATTTGTATCTACTGACCCTAAATCTGGAAGATGTCCCAAGTTCCAGGACAGGTGATAAAGACAGATCTTTTCAGTGCTTATGAAAAGTGGAAGGAGGTCACACGGAGAAGACAGATGACTTCTAGAACAAAGGGCAAAGATTGCAGCAGTGAGCTGATTATGCCCCATGTCCACCCATCCTACCTCTCCTCCCTTTTAGCCATAAAAATAGGTGCTTATACTACGTTTAGAGAGGTATAAAATTGCAAGAAAATTGTAACTGAAGATAGAGATTTCCTGATATCTACATAATCCTTGGTTAAAAATACATCTTTGGGATAGACAAATGTTGTCTTTTCAAAGGGACATACTTGATTTAAATCGCAAATTTCCCCTGACACCTTCCCCTAACACTTTCAAGTCTCTATATGTTGTCTGTCTCTTCTGCTGTTAGGATGTGAGGTCAAGGAGACATAGATTTTTGTCCTCTTGGTCCTCTGATTTATCCAAACACTTAGGAAAGTGTCTACGTATGACAGGCTCTTAATAAATATTTGTTACATGAACAAACTCATTACTCATCTCCAGTGTGGTTCTCTGCCTGTCCAAGGAAAAATAAAATTTCCCAGGTTACTTACAGCCAGGCTAGAGTTTGCTGGCTGCTGCATTCCCTCAAGTTCCCAAAAGAACACAGCTGTTAACATTGACTACCTGATTCCTATATTACACTAGGGGCTTCGAGGATCTTGTAACATCTTCTCCTACCCTTTTCCAATTTATCTCAGTTCTTGTTGCTCTAACCTGTAATACAAGATTCCATTTCTTTCTCCCTAAACTTCTGCAGTAGTTCCCAAGAGGTCTCCTAGTACTTCACAAATCCAGCCTTCATAATGCTGCAAGACTTGTCAAATCTCCAAGAAAGGACTCTGCAGGTCCTTTGTCTATGATACACGCATAGCCCTCCATAATCTGCACCACGAAATAATTCTTGAGTCCTCTAAACTTGATAATAAGTGCAATATTAATAAGACTCTCTCGGTTGCAAGGGACAAGATACTTTTGGCTAGCAGAACAAAGGACCTTCATTGGTGCAGATTATCTTGAGGTAGGTTGAACAATCCAACTGTCTGAGGCTCAGGAGTGCAGCCCAGCTCAGTAAACAACTAAAGCAAGGGGGTTAGAAACTTCCAAGACTCTGTGTTTCAACTTCCTATTGAAACAGGAAGTTGTTCAACTTCCTTTCTGTTCCTGTAGATGGTCTCTCTTCACATGGTGGAAACCTGAACTACCACTAATTCTCAAAAGAGTCTGTCCTGCATCTTAACCCCAGAAGGAGATCACAGACTTTCTGATATCCTGATTTAAATTCCAGGTTGCAGACTGCTTGCCCTAGCCCGGAACAGGTGTCTCCAAGAGGCAGGATTACATTATACTAACATACAGGTTCCCATGTTAAAGACAAGGATGGGGGGGTGAGGATAGGTAAGGGAGAGATTTTCAGACAAATGCTGGGCAAACTCTTCCAAGTCTCTACTATAAAAACTAGTCTTCTCATTTTTTAAAAATTTACGTAGCACAGTTTCTCATACTTTCAGATGCTCAGTAAGTGTTTAATTGTGACAAAATGACAGTTTTGACAGCTGATGTAAATAGAAAACTTGAGAAATATATCCGTACCATTATTTTACTAGTGAAGTGCTTTAGTTGAGCCTTTTCCTACCAAGAGACAGGGCATGAAAATTATTCCCTGTTTTCCCGAACTCAATTACTGCCTTTTCAATATCCCCAAATTACAATAAAAAACTACTTTGGAAGTAATAATCATTGTTGGCTCTGCCAAGAGTTCATACACATTATGATATGGTGGATAATGTCAGGCCATGTAAATCTGAATCCTGACTCTACCATTTTTAACTGTATGATTTTTGAAAATTACCTAACCTTTCTCTTCCTCAGTTACTGCATCTATAAAATGGGGAATAGTGCCCCTCAAAAAGAAAAAATAATGTCCATCAAATGGATAACATTTTGCAAAGCACTTGGAAAAATGCCCGGGATACATTGAGAAAGTGTTTCTCAACTGGGGGGTGACTTTGCCCCAACAGGAGGCATATGGCAATGTCTAGAGATGTCTTTGGTATCACAACTAGATGGAGTGGGGGTTACTTTCATCTAATGGGTCGGGGCCAACGGTGCTGGTAAATATCCTACCATGCACATGACAGCTCCACTCCCCCAAAAAAACAAAGAATTATTCATCCCAAAATGTCAGTAATGCCAAGGCCAAGAAATCCTGTATTAAGGATTAAATGTTAGTTACTATTATGATCAAAAACAACAATCATAATAGCAAACTCTTCCTCGGCATTTATAATATACTTGCTACTATTCTAATCACTATATTAACCAAATTTAGTCCTTATAGAAAACAAAAAACAAAGAACTCCAAGGTAGGTACTGTTTTGTATCTCTATCTTACAAATATAAGAGGTATAATGACGAAAATTCGGTCTCTATTTCTTCTGGATGGTAATTGGAATCCATCAGTTAGGTTACAGTAAATCTTTGTGGAAAATTGTTCTCACTGGGAGATTTGTTTTTATTATAAGCATATAGATTTATATATGCTTATAATAAATTTATATAGATTTTGAACACTTTCTTTCCTCTCACTTTCCACATTTTAAGGATGTTGGAATTTTGTTTGTTTTTAATCAGATACTCAAATCCAATAATTTTCCTTCCTACCCATTTTTCCAGCCCCTCCTCTGATTATTAGAAGGTTACTTTGCAAGGATTACAGTAAATGACTGATATGAAAAGATAAGAGATTTGGGTATTTATTCTAAAGCTTAAGTTGGCTTTCCCGCACTTTGATGTATAAGCCTCTTTCTGAATTTTCTCCAAATGCTCTGAGCAACACTGTGAAAGTGCCTTCGGAGGCAAAGGTCTGCAAGATGGCGACAGAGTGTTGAACATCTCCTACTCTTTGGGGACATCAGAAAGGAAAAGGCTTCTTTCTTGGATTAACGCGGTTGTTTGAAAACTGATTAAAAAATGAGCTACAGGCTCAACAACTAAAGATCTCATTTTACCTAGAAACAATGTTCTCCAGCTGCCATATTTTTCAACAGGGGTGTGTTTGCATGCATGCCATGTATGTGTGTTTTAACAAAAGCTAATAGAAACCAAATTAAATGTAATCAAATAGCTGTTCTTAGGACCTAATAGCAATGAAAAATTGAGGCAGTCAGCCAAAATCCTTAATCTTCCTCACAAAAATGCTTCCTACTTCTCAGGCTTATATAGGTAACCTTAAGAAAATGAAAAGATGTGAATTTACCAACAAGATTCCAAAGGCCACACTTTTTATATATCCACTGACCTTTATTCCTTTTCAATAATCTAACATTTCCATTGATGAAATGTGACACTTTGCAGAAGTCATCTGAACAGGCTCATCAAGATGGCAGGAGACTAAAAATGTAATCCCATCAAATTAACGGTACCAAGAGGTATGAGTTGCCTACACATAAGAAAAGGGATTGGTCCAGACATTCCTGAGTTAGTAGTCACAATAAACTGCAAATGAAAATCCAGAGATCACAACGTATAAGAAAATCAAGCCTCCTTAACTTTGAAGAAAATAAAAAGCAGGATTTCGCCACAACCAGTCTGGGCAAACAGGCACTCAATAAGAAGACCCCTTGCCACTCACCAGGGACCCAGCACCCCCAAGCTGTCTTCTGGCTACAACTTCCTCCAACCACAGCACTTTTCTTCCCAGAACCCCTAGATTTAATCTGCATTATATCTACCATGAAACTCTCTCATCATGGTGAGAAAGAGTTTCATGATAGAAACTGGGGTTTCTGTAAGAAATTAAAAGTTCTAATAAGTGATTTTAAGAAAATTCTCTGCTAACCATGCACTGACAAATGTGCACTGCTTCATGTTAAGTGACTGATGACATGCTCTTCAAAATGGTCATTCGCTAGACCAGGCTTTGTGCTCAGTTCAGTGGGTGGCTGGAGATAATCAGGTTGTTAGATATGTCCAGAAGCAAGCAGAATTGTGGGAGAAATAAACATATCCTTACTTTAGACCAACTGCTACAAAAATGGCAATTTACAGAATGTTTTCTGATAAGGTTTTTCATGAACAATCTAGTTAACAGATATGGAACAATTCTGAGATATTTAAGTCAGTGATGAATCTGTCGGGTGAATGCCAGCATGCATCTGAGCACAGATTTAATGTAGAATAAATATTGTATCTTTAGAGCTGCCCCTAAAAGTCCCATCCCTACTCTGAACTGTGGAATGAGTGAGATGGAATAACTAGAAGTCCTCTAAGCAGTAGTAGATTGCTTTTTCTATCATATTCTTGATTTAAGATTCGGATTATTCTATGTAATAATCAATCAGCAGGAAGAATATTTGATTAGGAAAACACCAATTGACTTAAAGGCAGGCAGAGTGAATCCTGCTCACACTAGATCATGGAATAATAGAGCTGAGAAGTTCCTCCAGAGACCCTCTATCCCATTCCTTTTACAGCAGCCCCCAGTCATGGAGACAGACACTCAGGGACAGAGCTGAGGTCTCAACTCCTAGAACTCCACTCATACTACTGCACTGCATCATCATTTTCCATCGTACCCACTCAGAGCTTACCCACTCAGAAGAGCCAAGCAAATAAGCATAGAACCAACATGGTAGGGTCTAAAAGCAAGATGAAACACTGAGTAGCAATCAGGCAGCAGACCAGAGGATAATCTGGGAACTACTTTAGCCCCTTTTCTCTGTGTTTTCTCTAGCATCTGTCTTTGTAAGACTATTAAGTATATATTTGCTGCTATAAAACCTTGTGTTCTTTACCTCACAAGTTGAAAAGATTAAAGGGAGAGAATGCAGTAGGAAGGCTGGATGGAATAAGGCATATTTGAGAGTCTAAAAAGAAGATTTTAGGCCTAATAGGCCTTGGAAAGTATTTGCAAAACCGAACTAGACATTGGCCTGGTTGTCATGGAAACCAGCAGCGCTGAGAGGTAGAGATGAGAGCTCCAGTGAGAAAGGTTCTCCCTGAAGTTCTGGGGGATCATATAAACTCCCAACCCACCTTTGGGCTGGAAGTCAGCCTGTTCTGCTGCATAGTAAATGTAAAATATGGTGCTGAAAATATATCCAGGGTTAAAAGTATTCTGTAGCTTCTTTTGTTGTGCTAGTTTAAAAAAAAATCCATATATTGTGTTCTGGGCTCCTCCTATCTCTTATCTACTACAGAACAGGAGCAAAGGAGAGAAAGACAGGAGCATGGGCAAAGAATGCATTTGGCAACGTGCTATCGATTTCCACTTCCTGCTTCATCAAATTACACCAAAATAAAAAATGTTTTTCATAAATGGTGCTCATGGGGTGTCAATTGTCAAAATCTGTTTGCTGAAAAACTCCTTTCACAAAAGACCTTATTTTGCCAAGGAAATAATTTTTGGAGTGTGAATACTACTTACTACCTTTTCCCTTTAAGTCCTGAGAATTCAGGTGATGGGATTTTTGTTGTTGTTGTGTTGTCTTCATTTAAAACAATTTCTGTGTGTATGTGTACATATTAATTCATTTCTGTGTATATGTGTGTGCACATGCACATACACGTGCATATGAATGCATGTACTTGTATGCATATGTGTGTATATCCTTACATACAAATTTTTTTCAATTAATTCCTGCATTTTCATTTTAATGCTTACTATTGTTTTACAGTGAGTATAAATTATTTGGAAAATTTTTACATAATAATACATAGTAAAGGTGCTTAGTGTTTTGTTTTTATTGATAAGGGAGTAGTTAACATACACTATTACTGAGTCGGGTCCACATATAACCTGGTCCTTAGTATCTTCTCCTAATATACTCGAAACACAGTGACAGCACTTTTATTTAAGTTTACAGACCTCAGTATTTGAGAGAGTGCATCTGAAGCAATCACTGAAGAAAGTAGGAGGGATGAATACAGCTATAGGTGCCAAGCTATTCTGGCCAGTAGGGGGCAAGAAAGGTTCTCATGGTCAGATGGAATCCCGGGACTTTGCTCTCTGCCTTTCCCCTGCCCTGTGCCAGCTCAATACGCCTGTATCTCTCTACCTGCAGGCTCAGGCCTACCCACACTTTAGGTAAGTTGAGACTTTGAACAGGGAGGGCAGCAGAAGCCCAAAGCTTCAAAAGTGGCAGTCCTTGAACAATTTCCATTACTGTCACTGGACCCATACATGCTTTTTACTCTCTGCCTTGCTTGGATCGTGACAACTTTTGGCCGTACTGTTTGCCTTAGGCTCCTCAACCTTCTGCCACTCAAATTTCCCAAAGCTAGTTTTTCATCTCTGTTGACTGATTTTCTCACCTCTGTATTCCTGGTAACCATTCTGCTCTACCTATTTAGCTAATGAACAATCTGAACTCAATCTCTGGTCTGCCCAAATCTTCCATCTTCCTTTGCTGGTACTAGCTAATTCCCCTTTTAGAATTCCTTCAATGTGCTTTCCTATAATGCAGAGGTAGAAAAGCTAAAACATACATTTCCAAGTCTTCTGTGCAACCAAGATGCTAACTGTAAATGAGAATTCACCTATTAAATGCATTTGGATGAAATTTAAAAAACAGAATAGATTCTTTGGGGGCTATTCTTGCTGGCAAACAAGACCGAGGAAATGTCCACTTTTTTACAACACTGTTCTAGTGTCCATTCTCCAGGGTCCTGGGTGTGAAGAGGCAATTGTAAGGAAAGCAGTAGCCAGAATCCATCATTGGCGTTTTGAGGGGCCATTCATCAGTGGCAGTGGTGGCAACAGTGGAAGCTGCCCCAGCCCTGCATTGCAATCTCACCAGTGCATTCTGGAATCAGTTGTGCTAGTAAAGATGTCAGAGGCAGTACAAGTATTCTGGAAGTCATCCCTGGAAACCAAGTTTAGAACCCCTTTCCCAGACTTCCCGGTGGTTTGGGGAGCACCTAATTTCACATGCTAAAGAACTTGTGGCTTAAAATACGTAGAGCAGTTTTTGCTTTCCAAAATGAACTCTGGCTGATATGTCAGCCAGAGGGTTAGGCTCCATAAAAAAAGGGGGGCCAAGAGAAGATATAGCCGAAAAACTTAGTGGATGAGAAGTTGACCCACACACAACTGACAAATCAGGAAGAACCGATCTGCATGGAAAAAGTTCCACTGATCTACGTAGGCAAGGCTCAGAGTCTGAGCTATCAGAGTCAAAAAACAGAGGGTGAGCTCCAAGCTGAGAGAAGCAGCTCTTTTCAATTTGCCTTGTTTTATAGATAGGTTCAAGCCACTGTGATCCCAAAAGTATTGATAATAGTTCAAAGGAAGATGTTATTCCTAGGCCCAAGTGACTAGGGCCAGGTAAATCTGCTTGGGTTTATTTATTCTGCCTATTAAAACATGCCGTTGAAATACATTTCTGAGATGAAGTTACATGAAAAGGCTACCATGCCACAAAAGGGAGGATGACTTTGGAAACAAAAGAATCACATGCGTTTCTCACCAGCATTGGTGTGGGACTGAGAGAAGTGGTAGCCGTCATTAGCTGGAGCTATTCCTCTCAAAAACCGCTGCCTGACCTGCTTGGCATCCGTCTGAGCTCTTCAAAGCCCCTGCTCCCTGCTTCCTTCGGGTCCCAGAAAGAAGAATACTAATGAGCACTATAACATGTCAGGTGCTTTATGTACATTATTTCATCTAATCTAGTAATATAACCGATTAGGTAAATACTATTACCATTACCCTTTTAAAGGCCACTTAGATTAAGGAATGTGCCTGAGATTACAAATATACTAAGAGGCACAGCTGGACATTGAACGCAGGCCATTGAAGGCCAAAGTCTCTGCCTTAACCTCTATGGAATTGACCACCCTGTAGGTTCTCCTTTCCTGACTGATAGAAAACGTTTCAACGGATCATGAATGTATTTTTTTTTTTTTTTTGCCAATTTCTCATTTCCATGGTAATCCCTGAGCTTGGCACAAAGTAAATTTTCAAGTGAAGTCTGGTCTATGATACCCTTGGCCTTTCCCGGAGTAGGGCAGTGGCAGGAGGATCTCTGAAGATCCTCACAGTGTCTACTCTACCAAGGGGAAGTGCCTCTCCCTTCTCCCTTCACACCCTGAGTGTCAGAGTTGGTCCTGGAGCCAGGGCTGCTCATTCATCTCCTGGAGTCATTCTCTTCTGTCTGGCATGCCAGGGAGGTCCCCTTCTATGATTCACCAATGCACATCTCCTGGTTTTATGTTAGTGCTGGAGAGGGAAGCTCTATCCTGCCAGGGAAGGAGATACCCAGATAGGATTTTAGGAAGAGTGTAGAACACAAAATAACTCTTAATTATGTGTGACAGAGCACATTTGAAGGAAATAAGGAAAATTACAGAATGAGAAAAAAGTTTTAGATATAATGAAATGGCCCCATTGTTGCTATTTACATATATTTCTTATGTGTGTGTTAGAATTTTTTTGTTTTATTCTGTTATTTCTCTGCTGAGGCTAACCCCTTTCTCTCCCATATCACATGGCCCTTCCCTTAGAGACCAAGTCAGTTCTAGTTTTCATTATCTTGAAACAGACAGCTTCTCAATCAGGAAAACAAAACTGGGAAGGAGAGCCTTAGGCAGGAGGGAGAAGAAAGTCCCATCATGCTCTGGCCCCACTCCCTCGAGTCTAGGCCCAGGCTCCTAGGCTCTGTGTACTAGGAGGTTGGCCACCTCACAGAGGCACACCAGGAACTAAAGTGAGTTAACTTTTTCTTGAAACTCAATTTCCTGGATCCATGTTCTTTTTTGTGTTTGTCTCTCTATTACCACCTCCTGATATACAGTTGACCCTTGAATAATCCAAGGGTTAGAGGCACTGACCAACAACATAATCAATTAACACATACTTTGTATGTGTTATATTATATACTGTATTTTTACAATAAAGTAAGCTAGAGAATAGAAAATGCTATTAAGAAAAACACAAGGAAGAGAAAATATATTTACTATTCATTAAGTGGAAGTGGACCATCACAAAGGTCTTCATCTTCCTTCTCTTCATGTTGAGTAGGCTGAGGAGGAAGAGGAAGGGTTAGTCTTGCTGTTTCAGGGGTGGCAGAGGCCAAAGAAAATCCACATATAAGTGGACCTGTGCAGTTCAAATCCATGTTGGTTAAGGGTCAACTGTATCTTGTAATAAAAATAATAGCTAGCATTTACTGAGCACTTACTATGTGCAAGGGACTATGCTAAGTTCTCTGGGAATTATGTAATTCAGTGCTCATATTAGTCCCAGGAAATGGGTATTATATATATCATTATTCCATAGATAAAGTGAGACTCGGAGGTAAAGTGACCTGCTCAAAGTCAGAGAGCCAAAAATGGGCAAAACAGTAACTTAAGTTTTTCTAACAGAAACATTCTTAACTATTTAACTTATTGCACTAGAAAAAATAGATCTCCCCTACTGGTCTTGTCTCAGCTCTGTTACGGTATAATAAGGAATCAGGTATTGACACTTGGTCAGAACGTTACTTGAAAATATGCCGAAGACCCACATGGAATTAGCAATAATGAACTTGAGATCTCCAAGAATAAGGTGAAATTCAGGACACCGAGAAGATCTTTTCCATTGTCTTATATTATCAACCATGGAGAGTCTAGGTTTTATTAACAGCAAGATTTTCCCCATATGAATGAGGCATTGTGGCCAATTTTATGGACTGAGCATAGAGAAGAGACTCCTTTGGAAAATCAATATTTTGTATGGTGTTAGCAACACACCTGGATTCTGTAATCTTGTTTGGTGCTTTTTATTTTCTGGTATGAAATCAATGACTGCACTCATATGCAAATTTTCTCCCCAGCTCATGTAACACATATATGTCAGAGAGCTTCAGGGCAATGGGGAATTTGAATGAACTATAAATATTAAAATATTATGTAACATAATATGAATATTCAAAAATATTCTTTCAGAAAGAAAGCTGACTACTGATTGGGTTATATTTTTTAAAAGCCACCCAATAAAAAGAAAAAGGCAAGCAAACAAGTGTTGTGCTCAGGTGGACTTTCACAGTAACCATCTAAGAGTTTTACAAAAAACCCAAGGTGAGTCATTAACTTATTTAACCATTCTACAAATATTAATTGAATGTATTCCCTGAGCTAGGCACTGTGCTAGACACTGGGGTAGAGCAGTGAAGGTATCTGATCTAACATTACCTTCAGATCCTTGGAGCTTTCTAACACAAACATGCTGTTTCCTCCATCGTAGGTTGGAAAATACCTATGAACAGTGCCAACGAAATAAAGTATGACTATAAAAACCAGGCCAATTGTTTATCTAAGTGGAGCCCCAACTTTATATGAAAGGCAAGTTTGGAGATTCTTCAAGCACCTACCTCTAACCTTGAAATGAATTTCTTGTTTATCCAATTGTGACTACAAGTAGCAAAAAGATAAGAAAGTAAATAATAATAGTTTGGTCCTCCAATTTATAATCAGTAGCACAGGTAGAATTTCTTCAACATTTGGATGCCCCAACTTTGTTAAATAGGAAAAACTGTATATGTACATACACACACATGCAGTCCTCATTAGTATCAATCCTCCATCTAGACTTTGCGCTATTGTTCCTCTAGACCTGTTTGCTTCATTCTCATAAATGTGTTTTTGAATGATTTGCTTTTTGTCATTATCTCTCCAGGTTTGTGTTTAGAGGCCTTTTTATGTTAACTTTGTACTCTGCTAGCTTCCTTTCAATTAGCTTATTTAAAGAGTTCTTTGAAGATGAAAAGTCCTATGTTAAGTGTGATGCATTAACTCTTACCCTGCAAAAAAATAATGTGAAGGTCTTGAAAAACTAACATATTAAAACAGAAGCATACACGGAAAAGGCAATTTCCAAAAAAAGATAAAATTTAACAACAATATTATTAATACCTGATGACTTAAGATTTCTTTTTCATTTGCTATGTTGGAAATATTGACTCTTTTGTCATTAGAAAATCACACAAAGCTGAGTGTGAAGAAATAGTTACAGTCTTGGACAAGAAAGTAAGATACTTTGAATGCTTGCCCCAAACTCTCAGAACAGAAGGAGGCAGAAAAAACCCAGCACTTTCAAGTTGATTCGCATATTACGTAGATTGCCTTTCCCTAAGATACAGCCTTAGAGTTAGGCAAATGAGTGGCAAAGTATCTTGGGTAGCAAACAGAGGAACAGAAGTTGAGTTTAGTGTGAAAAGCCATGAGTGCCTCTCTCTGCTTTCTCTGCTTATTCTAACCAGTGGAGGTTTAGAAGTACTTCGGAGACAATTCCCAGATCACCCTATCTACATCCAGAAAGCAGCATCTATGCAGCATGCACCTGTTTCACCATGTGATTTCAAGAACAGGAGTAATGGGTATTAATTCATATCACCTTTCCTGGACATCTGCTAAATCTTCTCTCCCAACTGAGGCATCACTACTGAGGTGGTGGCTCATTTCGGGAGCTGAAGAAGGTGTCTTTTGTCTTTTTTTTTTTTTTTCAGTTGCTATACCTGAATACCTGAGACTTGGTAATTGCTAAAGAAATTTATTGCTTACAGTTCTGGAGACTGGGAAGTCCAACAACACGGTGCCAACACCTGGTGAGGGCCTTCTTACTGGGTCATAACATGGCATGGTGAGAGGGCAAGAGCATTTGTGTCAGCTCGGGTCTTTCTTCCTCTTATAAAGCCACTAGTCCCATCATGGGGGCCCCACCCTGATGATCTTATCTAATTCTAATTACCTTCCAGAGGCTTCATCTCCAAATGCCATCAACATATGAATTGGGGGGTTAAGTTTCCAACACATAGAACTTGGAGAACACATTCAAACCACAACAGTGACTATGCATGTGGCAAGCCTGCACAGAAGCCCTCAATGCATAATTTGCCAAGGTCTGCTTAGGAGAGATGAACAACTCACAGAGTCTGGCATGGAGGAGCTGCTTTCATCTTTGTGATTCTAGAAGTAGGGGCTGTACTTGTTTAATATTAACATAGAGAAGGATAAGGAATTTTACCAAAAAAGGGTCTGAAAAGCTTTTAAAAATGGATAAATTTTATAGACAAAAGCTTGAAGTATCATGGAGAATTTTCCCAGCCCATCACTTTTCTGCCTTGGTATATTTCACCGGTTGGCCCAAACAGTGCTTCGGGGCATGCAGTGGTATTAGGAGAGTCTTATGGAAAGAAATTCTAAATCCCTTTAGTCACTCATGCCTCAAAATCTCTATTCACAAGAAATTCATATTGAACTAAACATACTAATGATTTTGTTCAGGTTAGAAATGTCAAATATATTGAAGTTCTTAAATTTGCTCTATATTAGTAGAATTGATATATTTGCAGCATTAATTCTAACTCATTGACTAAAACAAAAATACTCATTGTTTGGTTTGTCCTCAGTACCTCACCTGTAAACAGGAGATAAGCTAGAATCGATTTTTTTCTCCAGTTTGAATGTGTGTCACAATTACCTGGCGTGTTTGTCAAAATACAGATTCTGGGCCCCACTCTTAGAGTTTCTGATTCAGTAACTCTAGGGTAGGGCTACAGAATTTGCCTTTCTAACAAGGTCTCAAGTAATGCTATTATTGCTGGTCCAGGACTACACTTCAAGTACCACTGGACTAGAAGATATCTAAGCTATATTTTAATTTTAACTATCTGTTTCTTATGGTTACCATTTGGTGGAAGAAAGGGGAGGCTTCAGATCAATGTTGAAAACCTTGGCTGGGAACTATGGCTTACATTTGTCATTCTAGCACTTTGGGAGGCCGAGGCAGGAGGATAGCTTGAGGTCAGGAGTTTGAGACCAGCCAGAGCAAGAGAAAGACTCCCGTCTCTACTAAAAATAGAAAAGTTAGCCAACACAGTGGTGCGCGCCTGTAATCCCAGCTTGGGAAGCCAAGGCAGGAGGATCACTTCAGCCCAGCAGTCTAAGGTTGCAGTGAGCTATGATGATGCCATCACCCTCTAGCCTGAGCAACAGAATGAGACTCTGCCTCCAAAAGAAAAAAGAAAAAAACCTTATGAATTCACATATTTAGTCACTTGATTTTTGACAAAGGCAACACTGTACTTCTTGGGAAAAGAATGGACATTTCAAAAGTGCTCAAATTGATAAATCATCAGAGAAATGCAAATTAAAACTATGAGATACGACTTATGCACCCAACAAAATGAAAAAGACCAATGATATCAAGTGTTGGCAAGGCTTTGGAACAACATTAACTCTCATATACTGCTAATGCAAGTGAATGTTGTCACAACCACTTAGGAGAATGTTAAGTAGTACCTGTTAAGACTAAACATAGCCACACACCACAAATGAGCAATTCCACTCTTAGTTATGTACCCAGCAGAAACATGTACATATGCTCACCAAAAACATGTACTAGAATATTCATAATAGTGTTATTCACATTAGCCAGAAGGTAGAAACTACCAAAACGCTCAACAGTAGAATGGATAAATTATAGTACATTCAGTATAATTCATCAATGAGAATGAGCATGAAATATAAATCTCACAAACCTGTTGAGTGAAAGTAGACAGACACTAAATAGGCTTAATATGATCTGATTCAGATAAAGTTTTTAAAAAGGCAAAATTAATCTATGCTTTAAAAGTCACTTTTCTAACAGTGAGGAATATAAGTGTGCTTCTGCGGTGCTGGTAAATATTGTTCCTTGATCTGAGTGCTGGTTAGTAATAAAAGAAAACCTTCAGCATATTTAAACTGTAAAGAATTTGAGCATTCAGTGATTCATGAATTTATCATTGGAGCACAAGCAGTGGGCCAGGAGGGGCTGGAGGGAAAACTTACGAAGTGGCTGCAGAAGCAAGACACAGAAAACAATTTTGATTGGTTAGAATGAAAGGACCTTAGTCAGAGGTTAGTAGTTAGTAAGTTGATGGTTTCTGTCTCATGCAGTTTTTAGTGTCAATTTACTGTTTACCTTGGGCTTTTGTTTGCTCACATAGTAATTTAAAGGGCCAGAGCCACCCCAGTCTAATGGCTTCCCAATACATGTTTTTTTAAACATTACAAAGATATTTTCACATTTTGAACATTCAATGAGCTGTACACATGATAAGTACACTTAGCTATTCATTTACACATAGTTTTAAAAAACTAGTATGAGATTTGTTTCAGTTTCCCATCAGGTGTTCAATTTGGTTCCTGTATCTCTTTAGCAATAATAATTCCCTTCTGCTTCAGGTGAAGTCCATTTTTTTTCTTGCTCTTCCATTTCTCGGATTCTTCTTTTTTAACTTGATAATTGTTCCTTTAACCTCTGTTTCTTGGGTTTTTCTATCTAACACTTTAATTGAAGAACTATTTATATCTTGTCCCATGTATTTAAATACCATATATATAGGTAAATTTTTTTTTTTTTTTTTTTTTTTTTTTTGAGACAGAGTCTCACTCTGTTTCCCAGGCTAGAGTGCTGTGGCATCAGTCTAGCTCACAGCAACCTCAAACTCCTGGGCTCAAGCGATCCGCTTGCCTCAGCCTCCCAAGTAGCTGGGACTATACAGGCATGCACCACCATGCCCGGCTAATTTTTTATATATATATTTTTAGTTGTCCAGCTAATTTCTTTCTATTTTTTTAGTAGAGTCAGGGTCTTGCTCTTGCTCTGGCTGGTCTTGAACTCCTGAGCTCAAATGATCCTCCCACCTCGGCCTCCCAGAGTGCTAGAATTACAGGCGTGAGCCACCACGCCCAGCCTAGGTAAATTTTTAAATCTGACTTTTCCTGTAGACTCCAAATACGAGTATCTATTTCTTCCAAATCTATTTCTCCTCTGGCCTCACCCATCTCAGTAAATGGCACCCCCTTACTCAGCTGCTAAAGCTGAAAGCCTAGAAGCACTCCTTGATCCTGCCTTCTCTCTCACCGTTCGCTACCCAAATCCTCAAGCCCTATCCATTCTTCAAGCACTCCTTTCTAGTGGGGGTACTATACTCTCATGCATTTCGCCATTCTCTCTTACCTGAAAAACTGTTCTAGCCTGTTAGATGGCTTTTGTGGTTCTAGTTTTGACCCCAACATATTATAAATTCACGCTGTACCATCCTCCTGCTTAAAACCCTCCAGTGGCTCAGCCTAACCATTAAGGGTAAGGATTAAGTCCAAACTCCTCACCCCAGCCTCCAAGGCCTTAGCAGACCTTCCTGCACCATCTCTGCCTCATTTCACTTCACTGTTGCCCATCCGCCCTTATTAGGATCCTTCCCTCTTTAAGGACCTTTATGCTATCCACCTAGAATATCCTTTCCCCCAAATCTTTGTCTGGCTAGACTTTCTTGTTATTTAGGTTTCTATTCTCTTACAGAAGTCTTTCCTGGCCACAGAATTTATAATTACTCTCAACCCCTGGTCCCCAGTCACTGTATTGCGTTGTCTTGCTTCAATATTCTTCATAGCACTTTTCATGATGTGAAATTTTCTTGCTATGTCCTACCACCTTGCACATATTAAATAGTCAATAAATGTGTTAGATGAATTAATCAACTGTAGACCTCAACAGGCTATAAAACGCAATTTCACAATCTTACCCAAAGTTCCTGGCTTTTGTGGAAAAATACAGGAGACTCTGTTCTTCATTACTTTGGTAGAAAAGTGTTCCTGAATGTCACCATGCATGTGTGTGTGTGTGTGCACGCGTGTGCATGCATATACATATATACATATAATCTGACAGCTGAGCAATGTTCAGCAGCTGCATCTCCGCATGTCACACCGAGAGTTAACAGGCAACAAGTCACGAGCTCAAGGAACGGAGGCGAGGCAGGAGCAGTGGGCACGCTTCAACTGCCAGCGCAAGATCAACATCTGAAACCAAGGAGGGGGTTTGTGATTCAGAAAGTCATGAGAAGTCCTCAGGAGAAGGATCTTGATTTTAGACCAATATTTGCTAATGCCAGAGAGCTTTAATATCTTTTCCGTTTAGGGAAAGAACCAAGCTCCAAACTTGGGTCACCTGGGAGCTAAGTATGATGTTACATGAGGAAAAATGGCTAGATTAGGAAGTAAAGGGTAAATAGCAGGATTCTTGCTTTCAAAGGCAAATTCTGATCTGTGATGATGAGCATATATCACAGAACAAAAATTTGGCAAACGTATGTTTGATTTGAAAGAAATGGATCTTCAAAATGGTTCATCAAACCTGTAAGGTATTTTATAGCTAGAATTTTCTACCCAGCCCATTAACTCTTTTTTTTTTAAAACTTGAACAGCAGGGGGGCCTCTAAAGCAGGTCAAAGAAAGGGAGATTTAACTCACCGTACATATCCAGTTTTCACTGTCTCATTAGACCAAATCCCGTGGTCTTGGCTGCCACCCCTTAGAAGATGCAGCACAGAGCAGCACTGCAGCTGCTGCTACACAAATTCACTCCTTCTCTATTCCACTGCCGTGGTCCCTGACAGGCTGAAAGGAGCAAGGTAACGATCAAAAAGCCATCCGTTCCCCAGAGCAGTTGATGCAAATAAACCCTAGGCCATTGTGATGTTATTGGGACATAAACCAACAAATAGATGCTGCATTCGTACCCTTCTGGAAATGGAAACGTGCCCTAATTAAAGCAGACACAACAGCTCTGCAGACGCAGCCAGACAGCAAATGAAGGGGCTGCCTGCCTGATTCCTCAGCTTCCAGGTTATGGCACTGCTTACGAGAATTACATAAATTCATCTACAACTCAGTGTTCTCCACTTTAAATGACTGGACTTTTGCCTATCTAGCCTCGAAAAGGTGTGTATAGAAGGAATATTGAATCTTAGAATACATTTAGTTAATTCTCCTACTCGAGGAAGGAATCCCTTATAGCATTCCTTATATATCGGAGCCTGACTACCACAGGAGCTGACCAAAGGCAGAATCGAGGTTGGAGTCACAGAGGGTCAAACTCAGAAATCCATGAAGGGGCAGCAGATTCAGCCTGTCATTCCAGAGAGTTATGGGCCAGCAATGAATTTCAACTTTAGAACCCTGGCATAGAGAAGGTAAATGGAGCCTGATGCAATGTAATGTATTTTCATCCTCTCTTCTTAGCTAAATTAGGTTTTGTGAGGAAATAAATGAACACATAATGAATTTAGGATGTGATTATGTGTTTGATGTTCAACAAATCTAAAAATAGTAACTCAATGCAAAATTGAAATAAAAAATTCTAAAAACTATTTGCTTCAAATGCCATGTAGAAAGACAAATCATATGTTCCCTTTCAGCAAACTCCCACCCTCCCCCCAACTATGTCTCTGCGTTGGAACAAAGCAGAGTCGAGTCACACAGATAAGGAGCCACAAAACATGAATCATGGGTTACGTGTGGATAGGTGTGTAGATTTTAAAAAATGTTCTCAATTTTTTTTACACTCCTTTCAATAAGAGATGGTGTGTATGTTCCCTTTTCTTGAATTTGGGTGTGTTTGTGACTGCTTTCATGAACAGAGTATGATAGAAGTGATACTGTGTGACTTACAAGGCTAGATCAGAAAAGACCAGTTAGCTTCCACCTGGTTCTCTTAGGATGCCTGCTCTGGGGGAAGCCAGGTGCCATGTAAGGAGTCCGGCTGCCCTGAGACCACCGCGCTTGAGAGCTCAGGTCAACAGCCCATGCTAAGCTCCCAGCCAACAGCCAACCCTGGCAGCCGAGTGAATGAACCATCCAGCCCAGCTGAGCCTTCAGCTGATTGCACAACAGCTAACTGCAACTTCATGAGAACTCCCAAGCCAAAATTACCCTTACTTTCTGACCCACAAAATTGTGAGCAAAATAAAATGGTTGTTTGAAATCCCTAGTTTTGGGATAATAATAACTAGAACAGTGAGATTTTAATTGTTTAACTGAAAGACATTGTTCTTACCCCTAACTCTTGATGAGATACCTGCCCATTAACTCTTACCACGAAGTATCCTTAATGATGGCATCTCTTTGAGTACCAGACCCAGCCTCTGAGTGAAGACCTGCACTGGATGGTCAGAACAATGACTTCCAGGCAGCATTGTCTTCCCTACTTTGAGCTAAACTCCATCTTCTGTAACTTACACGCATCTGCCCTAGTTCTGCCTTCTGATGCCAGAACAAGTCTTCTCTCGTCTTCTCTGTGACATCAGAAAAGATTATGCAAATATAATAGGTCAATAGAAAAAGAAAAGCCTTCTTTGTTCACAGGTCCTTTGAAGCATTAAGACATTAAAGAAATGTTCTCTCCTGAGATGTCCCTGGGGGTCATAACATTTATACTTTCTTTGCATATGTAGTTCTGTGTAGAAATGGAGAAAATGATTGTATGTGAAAAAACTGTTTATATTAAAGACTTTTTTATTTAATTGCATTTAAAATGTTCAGAATGCAAAAATGAAGAAAATCATACACCAAAATAAATTTAGGCTAGGTTAGAGAGTTAAATGCAAACAGTTCAAGAAAAATATTGATGAGTATATTTTGCAAATGAAGGAGGACATAACTTTCTCAGCATGACTTTCTCAGTATAACTTCAAAGACTGAAAAAATTGATAGAATTGATCACATACAAACTCCAGAACTTTTGCATAATAAAAATATTCACAAAAAAATTAAAAGACCATTGACAAACTAGAGAAAAATATATCTAGCATACAATGAAACAAAAGATTAAGAACCTTAATATATCCTTTAAAAATTCCTGTTGGTGGCCAGGCGTGGTGGCTCACACCTATAACCCTAGCACTCTGGGAGGCCGAGGCGGGTGGATTGTTTGAGCTCAAGAGTTCAAAACCAGCCTGAGCAAGAGCAAGACCCTGTCTCTACTAAAAATAGAAAGAAATTAATCAGACAACTAAAAATATATAGAAAAAATTAGCCGGGCATGGTGGCGCATGCCTGTAATCCCAGCTACTCGGGAGGCTGAGGGAGAAGGATCACTTGAGCCCAGGAGTTTGAGGTTGCTGTGAGCTAGGTTGACGCCACGGCACTCACTCTAGCCCGGGCAAAATAGTGAGACTTTGTCTCAAAAAAAAAAAAAAATTCCAGTTGGTAAGAAAGTGAACATTCTAATAGGAAAAATATATATACAAGCAAAGAAGAAATTCACTATAGAAAAAGTACAAGTGGAGAGAGGTGGGGCAACATGGCAACATGGCTGATGAGAGATATTGGTTGCTAGATCATCTCGGAAAGTAGGAAAAGTTTGTGATGAAAAAATATAGCTCAGGTATAATTCAGAGGAAAAAATGCCAGAAAATACCAGAGATTCCATGGGAAGAAGTTGTAAAGCAGAACAAGAAGGAGCAAGATTTTGGCAGAGATCAACCCCTCAGAAACTTGGAGTCCACAGAGAAGGTAGTTGGGGGTTTTAATTCTCCTTCCCTCACACCTTGGGAAGTCAGCAGGCTCCTGAGCTGCTGGAGAGCTTTTCTACCCTCATGAACCCCAAAGCTGCTGTCATCAGTGAACTGGGAGCTTCTTGAAAACAAAGCACCAAGCTGACAGCCCCCTGAGGGTTGCTTGCTCTCATCAGAGACCTAAGCTGAGATGTTGGGCACCATATAGCTTCTCCACCCATTGTGGGCTTTTGTCCTCCCCAGGGAGCTTCAGCCCTTCAAGTTTTTGTGTCACTGGTCCCTACACAAACATTTCCCAACTCCTACCATGTGTTGGTCATAGGGGCTGGTGGGTCATGGAGGAACTGTGTGATCCCACAGCTTGGACATAATGGGAAGATTGCCTTCCTGGGAGAGGGACAAAGGGAACCAGATTGCCAGCACCCCTCTCTCCTCCTCTCTTCTCCTCTCCCTCTCCTTTCCCACCTACTGCTGCCAAGTGGTACAGGTCACCCAAGGGATGATCAAGCCAGGGCTCTCAGAAGTGGCTGCTTCCCCACTGTTGGCATGTCCATTACACCAAGGGCTCCACAGAGAGTGAGGCTCACATCTTTCCTCTTAAAGATCTTCAGTGGACCAAGGGGTGCTCAGACTCTGAGCTCCCTGCTTGCAAACCCTCTCCAGTGCTGCTCACCTTGCTGCCCCAGGAAAGCAGGGCATATCCCAAAGCAGAGACACATTAAGCCTGCTTGAGTTCTCCACAGACAATTTGGGACCAGCACACTTTTCCCTGGAATGGTCAGGCATTGAACTTGGGAGAACAGGGGACAGGCCCATAGGCCAGATCCTGTATCCCCAGGAGTCGATCATGTTGCTCAGGGGCATGGAGGGAGATCTGTGAACTAATCTTGAGAAGTGAGGGAGACTATGGGCATAACTGAAATGAAACTGTAATGTGGGTCTGAGCTATAGTGCATTCTCAGAGTATTCCCTCCCCCCACAGAAAGGCCATGCTTTTAGTTCAGTATAGGATCCTGGGCAGGGAAGCTCCCAGCCCACAGTACCACTGCTGGTGAGCTCACCTAGTTGGGCTTCTGTTCGTGGCCAGGCACTGGATGGAGATGCACTGGACAAGGGAGGAGGTAGAAGAGTGAAACCCACACCTGACAGCCCAGTCTGTGAATCCCAGATGACCTCTCCTGCACGATCAGACTTTCTGGCTCAGGGGAGCTGCTTCAGCCCCTCCCTGGTGGCTTTCCCCAGTGATCTGGGAGATAACCATTGATCCCTGCTGCAACGGCTCTTGTGCCTACCTTGTGAAGCCTGAAGGCAAGTTCTTCTAAACCAGCCCCATCTAGCCTTGCTCCTCTATCTACAACTACTTTGCTGGAGAATAAGGAGTCTCCTGGGAATCCATGGCCCCACCCACCACCTGTGGTATTTGAGTGATTCTTCTGAGGGAAAAAAGCTGGTCATGGGTCCCAAAGAACAACACTGCAGCCGGCCCTTTCCTACAAATACTACCTACTGTCAGGGAAGACAACTTGTACAGCCCATTACAGCATTTACTGACTCAATCATACAGGGTATGGCTGACTTTTACCCACAACTACCACCTACTAAGAGATTAAACTGGGTATCCAAACATAATTGACACTGTTTAAGAAGATCACAGGGCTGAGTAAAGAAAAAATATCAAATACATCCATCTTTCCTCATCAATAAAAGACAGGGAATCTGCCCACACACATAGCTCACCATGTTACAACCTATAAACAACTAGCAACCAAGAAAACCACCACACTAAGGATATCTATAAACCAAGGTATCCATACAGAATCTAGATCCTCATCAAAGATACCCACAAGCAAAGCCAAATATCCTTACCCAACATATGCTACAGACATTCTCTTAAGAGTGAGAAGAATCCAAAAAAAAAAAAAAAGCCCCATCTGAACAAAAGAAAAATCCCAAAACAAGAAGCAATAGCTTCTCCAAGTGAGAAGGAATCAACACAAGAACTCCAGAAGTACAAAAAATCAGAGTGAAAGGACATCCCCCAAAGGAGAACACCATTTCTCAGGCAATGGATCCTAACCAAGGTGAAAATAATGAAATGACAGATAAAGAATTCCAAATACAGATTGTAAGGAAGCTCAATGAAATACAAGAGAAAATGGAAAACCAACTCACAGAAACCAGAAAAACAATTCAGGAAATGAATGACAAATTTACTAAACAAATATATTTAAAAAAAAATAGAAATTCTAGAAATAAAAAAATTCATTTAAGGAAATAGAAGAAAATTTTAAGAATAGACTAGACCAGACAGAAGAAAAAATTTCAGAGCTTGAACACTACTCTTTTGAATTAACCCAGTCAAAAATAAAAAAGAATTAAGAGAAACAAAGTCTAAGAGAAATATGGCATTATGTAAAATGGCCAAATATAAGAATCATAGGCATCCCTGAGGGTGAAGAAAAAAAAACCCACAAGGTCTGGGAAACCTACTTGAGGTAATAATTGAGGAAAACTTCCCTGGTCTTGCTAGAAATTTAAACATCCAGATATAAGAAGATCAATAAACGCCTGAGAGATTCATTGCAAAAAGGGAAGTCTTTCCCGGACAAACATACATTAAGGGAATTTGTCACTACCAGACCTATCCTACAGGAAATGCTTAAAATTGCATTATACTTGCAACAACACAACAGATACGAACCAGTGTAAAAACATCCAAAAGTTATAGCTCACAGCTCTTATAAAACAACAGTACAAGAAGGAAAACAAAGTATCATCCAATGTGCTGAACAGAACAGGATCCCACATATCAATACTAACACTCAACATGAACAGTCTGAATGCTCCACTTAAAAGACAGATTAGCTGAATGGATGAAAAAATACAATCCAAATATTTACTGTCTCCAAGAAACACATCTATACCACAAGGACTCACATAGACCCAAGATAATGGGCTCGAAAAAAATATTTCATGCAAATAGAAACCAAAAACGATCAGGTGTGGTCACTCTGATATCAAATAAAATAGATTTTAAATTAAAAATGGGAAAAAAAAAGACAAAGATGGTCATTACATAATGGTAAAGGTAGCAATTCAACAAGAAGACATAACAATTATAAAGATATATGCACCTAACACAGGAATTCCCTGTTTCACAAAACAAATTCTTCTAGATCTAAGTAGAGAAATAAATAGTAGCATCATATTAGTGGGGGACTTCAACACTCCACTGACAGAACTAGATAGATCATTGAAGCAGAAACTGAATAAAGAAACACTGAACTTAAACAGGATTCTAGAATAAATGGATCTAACGGGCATTTACATAACATTCTGCCCTAAAACTATGGAATATACATTCTTCTCATCAGCACATGGGATTTTTTCCAAGATTGATCATGTCATAGGCCACAAAATATATCTCAGTAAATTAAAAAAAAAAAATCACACCACAAATCTTCTCAGACAGCAGTGGAATAAAATTGAAATCAATTCAAAGAAAAACACTCAAAGCTACACAAAGTTATGGAAGTTAACCTGATGTTGAATGATCCCTGGGTCAAGGATGAAATTAAGATGGAAATCAAAACATTCCTCAAACTGAATGACAAAGGGGACGCAAGCTTTCAAAATCTATGGGATACAGTAAAAGCAGCCCCAAGGGGAAAATTCATAACATCAAATGCCTACATCAAAAGACAGAGATCACAAATTAACAACCTAACGTCACATCTCAAGGTACTAGAAAAAGAACAAAACCCAAAGCCAGCAAAAGAAAAGAAATAACAAAGCTCAGAGCAGAACTAAACAAAATAAAAACAACAAAAATACAAAGGATCAATGAAAAAAAGATGATTCTTTGAAAAGATAAACAAAATTGATAGACCACTGGCTAGATTAAACAAATAGAAGAGGAAGGACTCAAATAACCTCAATCGGAAAGGAAAAAGACATTAAAACTCATACCGCAGAAATATAAAATATCATCCATGACTACTATAAAACCTCTGCACAATCTAGAAAATCTAAAGGAAATGGATAAAGTCTTGCAAACACACAACATCCCAAGTCTGAATCAGGAAGAAATAGAAACCCTGAACAAACCAATAATGAGTAGTGTGACTAAAGCAGTGTTAAAAAATCTCCTTACAAAAGAAGTCCCAGACCAAATGGATTCACAGCTGAATTCTACCAGACCTGCAAAGAACTTGTACGTATCCTAGAGAAACTATTCCATAATATCCAGAAGGAGGGAATCCTCCCTAATTCATTCTATGAAGCCAGTATCACCCTGATGCCAAAGCCAGGAAAGGACACAACAACAAAACTACAGAACAGTGTCCCTTGTGAACAACATACATACAAAAATCTTCAACAAAATACTAGCAAACAGAATTCAACAGCACATCAAAAAGATAATCCACCCTGATCAAGTGGTTTTCATCCCAGGGATGCAAGAATGGTTTAACATACGCAAATCAGTAAACATGATTCACCACATAAACAGAAACAAAAATAAAGACCACACAATCATCTCAATAGATGCAGAAAAAGCATTCACTAAAATCAAGCATCCTTTCATTACAAAAACTCTCAACAAATTAGGCATAGAAGGAACATACCTCAAAATTATAAAAAGCCATATATGTACGAACCCACAGCCAGCATTGTAATGAATGGGGCAAAGTTTAAACATTCCCCCTAAGAACTGGAACAAGACAAGGGTGTCCACTGTCACCACTTCTATTCAACATAGTACTGGATGTCTTAGCCAGAATAATCAGGCAACAGAAGGAAATAAGGGGTATCCCAACTGGGAAAGAGGTTAAACTATCCCTGTTTGCTGATGATAGAATCTTGCATCTAGAAAATCTGCAACACTCCACCCAAAGACTCCTGGAATTGATAAATAAATTCAGCAAAATCTCAGGCTACAAAATCATTGTACACAAATAAGTAGCATTTCTATCTACCAGTAACAGTCAAGCAGAGAATCAAATCAAGGGCTCAATACCATTCATGATAGCTACAAGGGAAATAAAATACCTAGAAATATACTTAACAAAGGAGGTTGAAGACCTCTGTGAGGAGAACTACAAAACATTGATGAAAGAAAACATAGATGATATAAATGGAAAAACATTCCTTGCCCATGGATTAGTATAATCATCATTAAAATGTTCATAATATTCAAAGTAATTTACAGATTCAGTGCAATCCCCATGAAAATACCAGTGTCATATTTGACGTATCTAGAAAAAAATAATTCTAAACTTCATTTGGAACCAAAAAAAGAGCCTAAATAGCCAAAGCAATCATAAGTAAAAAGAATAAATCTGGAGGCATCACATTACCTGACTTCAAATTATACTAGAAGGCTACAGTCCCCAAAAACAAGTTGGTACTGGTATAAAAATAGAGACATAGACCAATGGAACAGAAAACTCATAAATGAAATCATCTACCCACAACCGAACGATCTTCGACAAAGCAGACAACAATATACACTGGGGAAAGGAAGCCCTATTCAATAGTGTTGGGAAAACTTGATAGCCACATGCAGAAGAATGAAACAAGATCCTTATCTCTCAACATATACAAATATTAATTCTAGATGGATTAAAGACTTCAATGTAAGGCATGAAGCCATAAAAATTCTAGAATATAGGAAAAACTCTTAAACATTGGCCTAGGCAAAGAATTTATGACTAAGACCCCAAAGACAATTACAGCAACAACAAAAATAAACAAATGGTACTTAATTAAATTGCAAAGCTTCTGCACAGCAAAGAAAATAATCAAAGTTAATAAACAACCTATAGAATGGGAGAAAATTTCACAATCTATACATCTAACAAAGGACTGATATCCAGAATCTACAAAGAACTCAAACAAATCAGCAAGAAAAAAAAACAAACAACCCCATCAAAAAGTGGGCAAATAACGTGAACAGAAGATTTTCAAAAGAAGATAGACAAATGGCCAAGAAACATATGAAAAAATGCTCAACATTACTAACCATCGGGGAAATGCAAATTTAAATGACAATGAGATACTACCTTACCTCCATCAGAATGACCATTATTAAAAGTCAAAAACAATGGATGCTAACATGGATTCAGAGAGAAAGAAACACTCATATACTGTTGGTGGGACTGCAAATTAGTACCACCTCTATGGAAAACGCTATGGGGATTCCTCAAAGAAATAAATGTAGACCTACCATTCAATCCAGCAATCCCACTGCTGGGTATCTACCCAAAGCAAATGAAGTCATTTAATAAAAAACACACCTGCACTCAAATGTTTATTGCAGCACAATTCACAATTGCAAAGACGTGGAATCAATCTAAGTGCCCTTCAATTTATAAGTGGATAAAGAAAAAGTGGGATATATATACCTTGGAATACTACTCAGCCATCAAAAGGAACAAAAGAATGTCATTTTCAGCAATGTGGAGTGAACTGGAGACCATTATTCTAAGTATCTCAGGAATAGAAAACCAAACACCACACGTTCTCACTAATAAGTGGGAGCTAAAAGATGTGTACACATGGGGCACAAAGCAAATGTACAGGGCATGAGAAACAAAGAAAGAGGGAGGGTGGGTGTGGGATAAATATCTACCTGTTGGATACAATGAACACTATATTCTGGTAATGTACACACCAAAAGCCCTGACTTAAGCATGATACAAGATATTTATGTAACAAAAACACTTGTACTCCCTTAATTAATATTTTGAAATAAAAACAAAAAATAACGGTGGAATTAGAATGTTCTAACACAAAAAATGATAAATGCTTGCAGTGATGGATACCCAATTACCCTGATTTGATTAATACACATTGTATGTTTTTGTCAAAACATATGTACTATATATATACAACTATTATGTACCCATAATAAAAAATTTAAAACAAAAAAAAATACAAGTGGCCTATAAATGTATTAAAAAAAATTCTACCTTTCTTTTGTAACCAATGAAACAAAAATTAAATAATCTCATATCACTGTTTTAATTCTCTTAGGAAACCATGGTTGACAAAGGTACAGGAAAGGGTCTCACCTCCACTTTGCTTGTTAGCTATTTACTTGCCCAATCTTTCTTCAAAATAATAAGTTTGATGATACAGATCAATAACCTTTAAAATGAGCTCCCTCTACAACCCAGAAATTTATGTCTTCTCTTTAAATGATGAAATAATCAGTAAATTCTACACTTTTATCTATAATAATGTTTATCAGAGCATCGATCATTATCAGAGAAAAAAGAAACTCAATATATATAAAATATACTTACATAAATATATAAATGTATTTCAGTAGAAAAGTGGCTAAAAACATGGCATATTCATGTCACAGGGGCCCTACCTAGCCATTAATTGCTCTGTGATAGAAAATATTTCAGAAGAAAAAGTACATATGAATGTTAATTTTTAAGAGCACATTATAAAATATATAGATATGTTTCATACATATATTAGAAATGTTAAAATATAAAATATAGCAAGATAAATAAAATATATAATATGCAATGTGTCTTTTATGTAAGTATACATAAGTTATATAACTATATATAAAATGTTACATCAATGTTATTTTTTTTAAAAGAGAAAAATAAAGGATCCCACCAAAATATTTGTATTGGCTCTCTGCAAATATGGAATATTATGAGTAATTTTCATTTTCTTTTTTGTACTGTTTGATATTTTCTGAATCTTCTACAATAACTATTAATATTTTAATTTTGAAAATAGTAACATATATAGATATATGGATCTTCACAGACAGGTATAATATTTTGTGAAGTCTACTAACCACTCAAATTCTATGTGTAAACAAAAACAAAAAACCACTTCATTATGAAGACCTATTTGATAAGAAAGGATATAGAAGGAAAAGGGAAAAAATAAAACTTAGAAGCATCACAGGTACTATAAATGTTTCTTTTTTGGAAGAGGACTAAGTCATGGAGTAGAAAGAACTCTGAGCTGGAAGTTTGAGCATAGCAGATTTAGATGTAGTTCTGAGGTTAAGTTGCTCTGTCACCCAGAACAAGACATTTACTTACTTTGAGACTCAGTTCCCTTATCTAGAAATAAATGTATTAGATTACAGAATATCAATTTCCCATACAACTTTAAAAACTAGTCTTTCTGATGAATTAAGACATAATTTATGTTTTAATAGATTTTCTTTTAGCATATAAACATAAAACAGGAGTTGCCAGACAAAATATAGGACATATGGTTTGATTTGAATTTTATGTAAATAGCAAATAAGTATAAGTATGTCCCATGCAATATTTGCTATACACTTATGCTATTATTCCACATTGTGGAACTCCTCTAACAAACCACCTACACTCTAGCACACCCCTTTGGGAAATGTTTATGCTAAGAAATATATATGTATTAAAAGATCTCTTATTTATTTGAAATCCAAATGTAATTGCACAGCCTGTATTTTTATTTGCTAAATTCGGCAACCCTGGCTTAGTTTACACTACTGACTGTTACATAATGTTTAAGTAAAATTATACAGTTGACCCTTGAAAAACACAGGTTTGAGCTGTGTGAGTCCGCTCATACGCTGAGTTTTTCTACCAAATGCGGATGGCGAATGTAGTACTGGCAGGAATCGGACCCCAAATATACAGAGGGCCCACTTTTCACATAGACAGGTTCCTCAGCGCTGACTGTGGGACTTAGGAGTGAGAATTTGGGTATAAACAGGGGTCCCTGGAGCAAATGCCTTGAGAATACCTAGGGACGACTGTATTTCACTATACCAAAATTATCTGATCTTGATCTTTTTTTTCCTTTTCTTGTTCCCCTGCTATGTCCAGTCTCATGCTAAACTGTGAGTAAAGCTGTTTATTCTAGGATAATACATTTAACATTTATCATGTCAGACATTGGCTGAGGCTGCTGAGAAAGAGCATGGCTTCAGCCTAAAAGTTGGGGCAGATCTTCGAGGAGTCACAGGTACAGACTGCTCCCATACAAGGGCAAGTTCTCTTCTAAAGAAAGAGTGGAGTGGTACACCCCCCACCAACCCCTCAGTTCCCACAGCTCCTCAGTGAGTGGAAAATATATACCCAGGGCCCAAAAGCCTTTCTTCTTGAAAACTTGCCCTTCCCCAGGGAATAAATCACTCATTATAATATAAAGCAGTATTAGCACACTTCTTTTTAAAGGGAAAAATAGTAAATAAATATTAGACTTGGTGAGCCAAATATGGTCTCTGTTACATATTCTTTTAAACAAGAAAATCTTTTAAAATTATAAAGCTATCCTTAGCTCTTGCAGGCCGTACAGAAACAGGTCACAATCCAGATTTTGCCCATGGGTCATTGTTTGCTGATTCCTGATTTAAAAGGTTATCATTTTCAAAGTGCATTTATGACAATAGAGTCCAAAGATCTCAGGTAAAGGAATGAAGCTCTCACGGTGGAGCTTTGGGAATGAGTAACTATCAGGAGAATAAGGAGTCATTTCTGATTTTCTCAAATCCCAAAATAATTATCAAAGAATATTACAAATGGAAGAAATATGCAAATGAAAGCCCTGGCCTAAACTAGTCTTTGTTAATTTTGTTGTTAGAGTAAAATATAGAATAGGCACCTACTAGTACAGCTAATACTTGATTAGCTTGGTTTATGAAATGTGTGGTTTTCATGAGAGGAAAAGGCATTTTATATATTATTTTAAAGATACGAGATTTTGATCGTGAAAGTTTTAGTTAGAGTCACCTATACCTGTTTGTATCTTAGAATTACCTAGATGATAATAGGGCTTTTTGATTTAACACTTAGCTTGTTTTCCAAAATCAAGATGTAATCCAACTGCATCTGATAAAGGAAACAGATGCCATCCCTTGGCACTAGACAAACACATTTCTCAATTTAGACTTCAATGCAATCCTTTAGCTGTTTTTCTGGCCCTCCCTGGGGGCTAAATGCTTTCCTCTGTTTCCTTATAGTATCTATAAGTCAGATGGGCCAAATTTTGCATCCTTGCTGAAACCTGTTAGCTGTGTGATCTTGACCAAGTTACTTAACATTTCTGAAGCTCAAGCATCTCATCTGAAAATGAATGTAAAATTCCCTACCTCATTATTTTGTTGGGAGGCTCAAAAATGATAACATATAAAAAGATCTAACACTGTGCTTAGCATGTAGTCTATGTTCACTAAAGGAGAGCTGCTTTAGTCATATTCTCCCATTGCTTTGAACACATTTTCTTAATCATCTCCTCTTACCAGACTGATAGCTCCCTTAGGTCAGGGATGTGCTTTATTTGTCTCTGTGTCCCCAAGGTCTTGCACGTAGCAGGGACATAGATTTGTTAAATTAAATAAAATCATCACACAAACCTACACCCATTAAATAAGGCTCCTAATAGTTTTACTGATACATTTTCTAAACCCATACTTAAAGAAGCAAGACTACAGACTAGTTGATATTGGAATTGTCCTCAAAAATTCAGAGTTGCTATACTTATACCAAGAAGAAGAAAAAGTTGCAAATAACCATAGTGTACTTGAAATTGGGTCACTGCTTGGAGAACGCTCTATTATTGGTGGATTAAAGATGAAGCAGGCCCCTAATTGCAGCTTTAAGTTCCATATGTCAGTGTCAGCACTACTCAGGGATAAACTTCTAAAATGATAATACTTTGATTTAGTATTAGACTTTTACCATTCAGTGCACTTTGCCACCTATTATTTTCTTTTATCCTCACAATGAGCCCAAGAGGGAGAGCAATTTTACAGATGAGCAAATAGCAGCACAGCAGGTTAAGTGACCGACAGAAGGTCACAAAGTGATTTTAATAGCAGAGCTGGGCTCCCAGACAGGTTTCAGACTCCCAGTCCTGCACTCATTTCCTGGGACCAGGGTGTTCCCTTTTTAAACTCACAGGACAGGGCTCCTCAAGGAATTGATGCCAGCACAATGCTGCTCAAGGCCTGCTGAGCATTCAATAAATGCCTAGGACAAGAAGGAAGCAAGGGAGAGAGGGAGGGAGGCAAGGACATGATTGGAAGGAACTTTTCAATGGAGTAACTTATTGGGTTTGGAGAATTACAGTGAAGGAGCTATTCAGATATTTTAGTGGTAATTACCTCAACTTTGTTCAGAACTTCATAGTCGGGTCTAGATTACAGCAGTATCAGGACTGTTAAACAATATGTGCTAGACAATGTTTTTATGAAATCAGGTTTATTAATCTTGCTAACAGGCTATGGACACAAAGCTTGCTGATTTGTCATTGATTTGTAAAGGCTGGATTCACAATTTCTCATGAAAGGATCCCTGTCTCTATATACAATAAAGTCATTGAGGATATTTAAGGATGAGGATGAGTCCAATAGATGGTACTTTTCTTTGAATAGTACTTTATAATTTATAAAGTACCTCTACCAGAAGATTTTGATCTTTCTTAGGTCATGATCCCTTTGAGAAGATGATGAAAACTACAGACCTTATTTTGAGAAAAAAGAAACCGTATTATACACACACACAAACACGATTTTACATACAATTCAGGAAAGACGGGAGATAGGAGTTCCCATACATCTTTTAGTAGGATTTCATAGAAACCAATTAAAAATTTGTCATTGGCTGAGCGTGGTGGCTCACACCTGTAATCCTAGCACTCTGGGACGCTGAGGCGGGCGGATTGTTTGAGCTCAGGAGTTCAAGAGCAGCCTGAGCAAGAGCGAGACCCCGTCTCTACTAAAAATACAAAGAAATTAGTTGGACAACTAAAAATATATAGAAAAAATTATCTGGGCATGGTGATGCATGCCTGTAGTCCCAGCTACTCAGGAGGCTGAGGAAGAAGGATTGCTTAAGCCCAGGAGTTTGAGTTTGCTGTGAGCTAGGCTGACGCCATCGCACTCTAGCCCAGGCAACAGAGCGAGACTTTGTCTCCAAAAAAAAAAAAAATTGTCATTGATAACTTATTTTATGCTAACAACAGCTTTGTGAAGTACATAAGCAGGTCTTATGTATACCATTTTACACATGGGATTAATAACCCCAAAATATAAGTGACTTATCTAAGAGAAAAATTTAATTAGGAAGAACTAATACCAGCTCTTCCAACTACTGGCCTGGAGCTCTTTTCCTACATCAAGGTGCCTAAGTTATAGGTGAAGACATAAAAATTGTTCCAAGAAATGATTTGACCTCTCTGGATATGAGTTAATTCAAGAGAGCAACAGCTTCCTCCTTCCCTGTGATAGATGTTATTTAAAATATTGCTCTTTAAGCCTCCCAAAGCATCTTAGCTATCACCAAAATCTATTAATACATTGCCCCAAAGGCCAAATTGAAATGCTGGATCATGGATAAACATAGCCATCAGCCTTAAATTTATAATCACATAATTCAGTGTGAGTGATGGAAATGTTTTCCAAAGGTTAAAAAAAAAGCATCAAAGCAGGTAAGTGCTATAATAGTAGTAGTAAAGAGGTTGGCCATGGGAATAGAGAAGCCAGGTGGTAAGAATCCAGAGGTAAGGTGTGCTGGCCTGAATGGGTGGTGTGGTAGAGTGCAGAGTCATGGTCAGATTCTGCTTATACTTTAAAGGTAGAGCCAATCATTTATGAATGAATGATGGTAGGCATGAACAAAAGGGAAAAGTCACAGAGGTCTCCAAAATACTAGCCTGAGCATTGGAAGGTTTGAGCTAGCATTAACTGAGATGAGAAAAAATGGGATCCAGAGTTCATTTTTGGACATGTCAAATTTTAAATGTCTGTTAGACACCCAAGTAGAAATGCCTAAGAGGTAACTGATGTACAGAATCATGCAACTGCCTAACAATGTTTTGGTCAACAATGGACAGCATATACAACTCAGGTCCCATAAAATTATAATACTGTATTTTTACTACAGTTTTTCTGTGTTGAGATACATTTAGATACACAAATACTTACCATTGCATTACAATTGTCTGCAGTATTCAGTACAGTAACTTGTTATACAGGTTTGTAGCCTAACAGCAATAGGCCATACCATATATCCTAGGTGTGTAGTAGGCTATACCACCTAGGTTTATGTAAGTATGCTCTGTGATGTTCACACGTGATGAAATTGCCTACTAACTCATTTCTCAGAACATATCCGCCCCATCATTAAGTGATACACAACTGTACTCACAAGTGTAGCGTTCTGAGAAGTAGTCTGTACTGGACATAAACATTTGGAGACTGTCATGTATAAGCAGTATTTAAAGTCATGAGACTATATGAGGTCACCAGGACAGTGAGTACAGATAGAGAATAGATCCAAGATTGAACTCTGAGTACTCCATTGTTAATCATTTAACCACCTCTAACGGAAGCATCTTAGGTCATATGCTCGTGCATGAACCAATCACTGTGGCCTGGTAAATGCTGTGTTCTGATGGGTAGAGGCCGGACATATCTGAAACATACACTGTGGGAAGACAGATGGTATTAACCAGGTTGAGACCAATCAGATCACCTCTGAAGTTATGGGAGAGGGAAGGCCAAACCACCCCTAATCAAACCACATGGCTGTGCACAGAGGGTGGAAGAGATGCTGGGGAAAGCACCACAAAAGCCCACCACACCACACACTTCTGAGCTTTTGATTGTTGCTGTGGGAGTTTGGATCCTAATATTAAACAAACCTGCTCTTAAATTTTGGCACTGTCACCAACAGTATGACCTTGGGCAAGTTACTGAACTTTTTAAATCTGTTTTGTTATTTGTAAAATGAGAATAATAATACCTCCTACCTCCTACCTTAATAGATATCTGGAAAGAATTATCTGGGATATTTCATATAGAATGCTCAATGTAATGCTTGACACATAGTAAACACTCAAAAATATCATTTACTTTTTTTTTTGGTCTTGGTTTTCCTGAAAGTACAGCTTGAAGCAAAGGTCCATCTGTGTGCAGCTAAATTATTTCGGAAGTAATCCCATAAAGCAGGAATACAGGAAGGATGAAAAGCCAATCCAAGTGACTGGGGATGGATTGCAGGGAATCTTCTGGAAAACATTACGAAATGTGCCTCAGAATGATGTGTCTCAGATCACAACAAGGAAAAGAACTTGTCGATCAGCTTCTGTTCTGGACTGATGAGAGATATACAACCTCTCTCCCACCTCATCAACTTAATTCAAAAGCATGAATTGAGTGGTTCCCTGTGAGCGTCCTACACCATTACCTCAGGTAAGACCCAGGGCAAGAAGAGGCAGAGGCCAAGGCGAGACACCTTTAGAGTGGCCTATGCAAAGCAAATTGAAGCCAGCACAGAACGAGTCCCTGGAAAAGGGGCTGGGAAGAGGGAGAGCTGAGAAGATAGACAATGAACTCAAAACATATGTTATAATGACTTTATTATATTAATGGTAATTTATTATTATGCATTCTTGCTAAATTCTTGTATCTGAGATTCTTATCTATGGCTCTTTCTCCATTAGATTTTGATCTCCTGAAATGCAAATCTAATTTCTTTCCTTCTTTTTATACCTACAACTCAGTGTTACGTATATAGAACATGGTCAGTATTTGTTAAATTAAAATGAATTAATGTGACATGACAAAATACAAGATTTATATGTATGTAAATCTATAATTTGGAATGTATATGTTTGAGGTATGTGTATGTTCTTTTAATTATATTTCCTCCTCTGGCAATTTGAAAGCAGAAATTTGATGTAAAAGTCTTCAACTGCTTTATTTCCTTTGGCTCTATGCCAGAAAAAACAACAGAAGCAACAAAACCCCAATTCTGTATGAAAAAGCAATAAGACTCTGAAAATTATTTTTTTCTTCTCTAATTGCTTCCCCAGCTACCTTTCCTAAATTCGTAGGAATTAGTGGTGGGAGAGGCACAGCTCAATCGGTTGTGCAGAGTTGAGCTGCTCTGAGCTTCATTAAGGCCTTGGTGAGAAGAGAGCTGTGGGCAGAAGCCCCTGCTCTATCCCCCTGGCTGCTTGGGAGGCTCTCTCGTTCACCAAGGGCAGCCCACTTGTGTCCTCCGTGTTGACTGAGTCATTCACATGCTCTCACTTTTCACCCCAATTAAGCAGAATCCCATTAGCCTGGATACATAAGACTGGATTATATTTTACCTCAGCTTGATCTGTTCAGTATTTTTCCACATGAAAATATGTCTTTATTCTTTTCAGTACCCATATGAACTACACAACAGCAAATGTAAAGATAATGGGCAATACATAGACAATGTAAGCCACTACCCACCGATGCATAATTGGACGACAAATCCGCCCCCCACCCCACCCCCATGCTTGAAAGCTCATTATTAGTACTTCATTCTTCTCTACTAGCAGTTTCCTTCCCAATGTGTCTTGTTTGAGAAAGATTAACTGGTTTGACGGGAATGAGATTTAGCACATTCTAGTATTTTAATTGATTGGCTTGGTCAAGTGCTGGTAGAGCTTGACATTTTAACTGTGGGGGGAAGAGAGAGACCAAGGTAGATTAAAGGCTAAGAGGGTGGTCCAGAAAGCCTGGAGGGGCTTGAAGACAGCGCAACCTTTAACCCAACAATTTGACTGGCCAGCCCCAAAAGTGGGAGATAGTGAGGTTTTTCAAATCCCTGACACTACAGGGCAGGCCCTTTGCTTTCCGTGGTCCCAGATGACAAAGGAGGTGTTGACTTGAATACACCAGGGAGCGTGGGCCAGACAGGAGCCACTGACCAAGCTAAGAGAAGGTACTGGTACATCAGTGTCTCTCCTGCCTGCTTTCAGTAACCCTACCTGGGTTTTGTACTCCCTGATAAAAGTTAGAGTTTTCTGTTTGTTCTTATCACCTTTCTCCACAGTAAGCATTAACTCTCTGCTGAGTCTGTCATCTTTTGCAAAAGCAAAGCACTTAACAATTTTAAGCATAATTTACAAATGAAATGGTGTCTCTCTAATTCTAAAGGCTTCTATCAGAGTATCCTTTTGGGAAGAATGAAATTTAGTGTAAATAAAGAGGCCCTTCTCTTTTTGCTTGTCCTCAATCTCCCTTTTCTGCAAAATTTCCCCGTTTCTCCTAGGTATGCTTGCTTCTTGCTACCTTCTTCCTTAAAGTTCTCAGAAGAAGAGTATTTGATTTTTGCTTTCAGTTAAATCTGATCACCATCATTACCCTCAGTTATTTTCTCATGAAAATTAACATTCCAAACCTCATTTCTAATTGTGGAATGATAGGCTTCCATGACTGTTAAGGAGAGATCTCACCAGTTAATTTTTCAATCAACAAATATTTTTCAATCACCAGTAAAGTCCTTCTTAGGGCCACAGAGATAAAAATACAAGATTCTGTCCAGAAGGAGCCCACGATCCAGGAGCAACTGTAAACATGTAATGAATACACAATGTAATAAACACCTCCGTAAAGCTGCGAGTAGAGTGTTCTTGTCGAGATACAGATAGAGGCAGAGGGACTTTGCCTAGCAGCCTGGAGATAATTTTCAAGGGAAAAAATATATGATCAATATCTTACAGGATGAGCAGGACCTCCATCAATAGAGCAGTTCACGGAGAGCACATTTCTCCAGGCTGGAGGAAGAGCATGTGCAAAGCCCAGAAGAACTAAAAAGGGCTCAGTGCGTGGAAAAGAGAGGAAAATGTGGCGGCAGCAGGCTGCAGGCAGCTGCAGCCAGCGTGGTCGAGGAGGAGTCTGGAGACGTGAAGAGTAAACGCTGCACCTGAGTGTGGACCATGAGCAGCCAGGGCCACCAAAGGCTTGTAAGCTTGAGAATGACATGACCGTATCTATTTTTAAGAGGATTATCATGGAAGAAATATGGAGGGTTAAACACAGTTGGGAAAGACTTGTTTCTGGCGTACCAGTTAGGAGGCAACAAGTAACAAAAATCAAGGGAAGGTGAAGGTTTGAACTACACTTTTGAGCAAAGGTGACAAGATAAAAGTTTTCCTCACATAGTTCAGTTAAGATCTAAAGCAGCACCCAAAGCGGTCTCGAAATGCCCTGACAAAAGAGAATGTGTGTCTGTGAATGTGTGTGGTATTGCTTTCAGATCTAAACCAGTATTTGCATCTTGAACTTTGTCCTAATTTGTCTGACACTTGAGTTTTTATGATTTTCTGCTACTTTATCTACCCAGCAAACACCTGTGCCAGCATCTTAAAAACAGGCTGGCTATATTTTAACCAGAAAATATATGTATTTATTTTACCTAACAGAGAGTGATTTTTAGGGCTGCCATTACTGATAACAGATGTTGAAACATTTCAACTTACTTTTTCTTTCTTTTTTTCTCAAGATTTTAAAATGGGTTTTAAAAACATTTTATTTAGTTTTTTAGCCTCAATATGTTTTTCCTAACGTTATTACTCCTTTTCTCCCAATGTATAATAAAAATTAACAATTCCTGTTACTGTTTATTTCCCATCTGTTGAAGATGATATAAAATTTCAGATATGCTTATAAAATACCTACCAAACATGCCAAATATAATCTATAGTATACTAAACATTATGTTCATTGTATATATTTTATGTACCACTTCTGGCTAAACTAAGCATTATTATAGCCTGAGACATCCTGTTTAATCTATTGTAATCTCACCACGCTCTACAGTGGCACTGAAATTGAATTAGAATGTTATGTATAGGTATAATACAGATATTTGGACTTTTTCTATACTTAGATAGCAAACTATATTCTATCTTTTCTAAGAACGTCAAAACTGGGGTTCATAAACATGTTACATTCACATATAAAGCATGAAGTTTAAGGAACTCAGCACATAAAACAGCAAAGATGCTATGGTGCATTTAAATTTTTTTCTAACATGATGCAATTCTTGGTTATCTGAAGCAGTGAGTAGAAGAATAATCGCTGTAAACTGCCTTGATATAAAGCAAATGTTGCTAAACGTTCCTTTCAATTTATCATGTCATCCTCACTTCATACTATCCCTGTTGACTAAAAATAAGCTCCCAGAAGGTTAAGGGGAGCTGTCTATTTATTTACTTGCAAAAAGATTGGTGCTAAAATAACTGCTCTTTGGAGTAGATTTCCTTTACTTCAGATATACCTTAAACTCAATTTCAAGTACACACGGTTAAATGAGAGACAGAAATACTAAACTTTTACATATCCTCTAACACAAGCAGATGTTGCAGGCACAGTCTATTTTTCAGGCATTCTAAACCATTTGTGAGCAATGAGCACAGGAACATACACAGTCTTATTTCTCGTCACGGAACTTACCTATCCTCTTTCTCACCATCTTATTTCTGTTCTGTTTCCATTGATGTTGCAAATGGTTTTATTCAGCTGTCAAAGTTAATAATGATAAGCTAATCAAAATAAAGTTTGTTCTTATTTTGCAATTGCGCTACATACATTATTGTATATCTTACTCTTTGGCATTTCTGGCATAGTTCTATATAAATGAATTCACTTTGATTAATTCTTAGCTATAAATCAATACCCCAAAATTCTAACTAATAGGAAAGAGAAAGATTTAGAGAGTGAGCATTCTGGATTGACTGTGAACCTCCATGAAACTATCAATTATCCCAGAGAGCTCTCAAAATGTGATCCAATGACCCCTGACTGTCCCAAGACCCTTTAGGTGGTCTGCAAGGTCAAAACTATTTTCATAATAATACTAAGAAATCATTTGCTATTTTACTCTTATTTTCTCATGAATGTATAAGGGAAGTTTTCCAGAGGCTACTTGACATGATATTGCAACAGACAGAATGCAGAAATATGAGAATCCAGTTATCTTCTATTAAGCCAAACATTAAAAAGATTTGTAATAATTAGAAAAATACCACTCTTCCAATGTTTTTGCTCTAGAAAATGGTTATTTTTCACAAAAATGTGTTATTTATATTAGCATGTAACTTATTTTTAAATAAATTAAACTTCAATAATTTCTATTTTAATTTCCAATACAGCAAATATTGATTAATAAAACCCACATAAAAGTTCTTTGGAATTTGCAATAATTTGTAAGAGTATAAAGGGAACCTGGAGTCAAAAAGTTTGAGAACCAGTGACTTAGCTTGCTAACTAATTCCTCCATAATAAACTCATGAAGCAGAAAGGAGAGAAAAAGAAAAGGTCAACATGGCAGGGCTCCTTATGCTGGGCTCAAATGCCCAGGAATGGCTCATATCGTAAGCATCAATTTGAATCTCCATTGATTTGGTTTTCAATTTGGACTCAATTGAAGTTAATTTTTCCTATTAATATAACTAAGGCTGAACTAGTAATTAATGAATTCCTCATAGTTAATATAATGGCATCTCAAGAGAATAAAGTAGAAATGAGAATTAACATTTATTAAATCCTTACTATATATCAGGCACCTTATAAATGGCAGGTGATTAAGAGCAAAGGTTCTGGATTCCACTTGATTCGAATCTGGCTCTATCATTTACCAGTCGTGTGAGCTTGGGCAAATTATTTAGCCTCTCTCTGTCTCCATTTCCTAATCTGTAAAATGTCCTGTTTGATCAGGTTGTTGTGAAGAATGAATGAGTCATTACATGCATAGTCTCTTGAACAATGCTTGGTACACATAGTAAGTACTAAATAAAACTTTAGTTTTATCTAGCTATATAATCTTAAGAAACTTGAAAAGGAGAAAGTGTTTTATCTATTTTTATTGGTAAGGAAACTAGGTTCCAGCAGGTCATGTAACCTATTCAAGGCTATGCAGATTGTAAGTGACAGAGATGCTATTTAACTCCAGATCTATGTGATACAAAAGCTCTTGCACCAACCAGACCAGTGATTCCCAAACTTGAGTCACATCGGAATCGCCCCACCCTCAGTTTCTGATTCATCATATCTAGGATAGGACCAAGAATTTGCATTGTGAATATAATCTCTCTGGAGTTGCCAATGCTACTGAGCCAAGCACTACACTTTGAGAACCTCAGCCCTGGAGACCATGCTTGATCACCAAGAGCATTCATACTCATTATATCACCCTTAAATGGCCTCAATTTGCTATATCATGATTCTTTTGATAGGACTTCTTTTCTGGGCCTTTCCCATATTCCCACTGTAATGTAGGGACAATCAAAAATTATGATTATATCTGTAAGTTTAGAACTAAAAGAATCATCTTACAAAATAGACCCATCAGTCACCTGCTTAAACTCACACCATTTAGAAGTGAGGAAAAAAGAAGATCTAGTTAACCGGTATAAAGTAAGAGCACATCCTCAAAGCACAAGTTTTTTCTATAATTTTCTTGCTCACTTACCCCAAAATAAAACTTAAGAATAGTTAATGAAAGATATTAAACAGACTCCTTACTTTCATTCCATCTTTCAAATGTGACCAAGATATAAATATCAAGTCCAGGAAAGGAAAGAAATTATTTGGCTTTTTTATAGGAACCCTGGGGTGAGCAAGTACTATTTCTCAATTTCATGAAACTCTTAGATCACCATGCAAAAAAGTGGAAGGGAGTTAAAAATTAAACCTTAAAAATGAATCAAATTGAAGAACAGTCTCTTTTGTTTACTAGGCTCTATTTGCTAATGGGAAATCAGTAACATGACTGGAAATTGGCAAGCTAACACTTGGAAAGAAGCCAGTGAGTCAAGATGTATATGTTGCAGTAATGCGAAAGTACACTTCTAATGTGCTCTGTCCTATTTTAGACTATAGGTATGAGTAGAAAAACAAACCGTTTCTCCTACTATATTCTCACTACACAGAATCCTGCTGTGACCAAATGTGATCTGAAAGACCAAAATAGATGCCCTTTGATCAACTGAGATGGACCCTGAAGAAAACAAAAGTTACCTATAGGCAAAGAGCTCAGGAGTCGGTTGGCACATCAACCTCCTAAATTCCTACAGCTATAACTTGCTAGACTCCCTAATAATAAGAGCTGTCAGACAAAATGTCAGACCCTCCCTAACTGATTGGACAGAAGACCAACCTTACAAACATTCTTTCCCTGTATACAACTGCAAACCCCAAACCAGTTTCAGTCAGCTTATAGAGATTGCATACGAATAGTCTTTGTGTCCTATAGTTCATGGATTGACTTAAAAAGCCAATTCTACCTCATTTTAATGCTAAAACCCCTCCCCAAAGGGTACATGGGGTCATGTATGTTACATGTTTATTCACTGCATGTACATTTGACTCTCCTCATAAATGTGTCTAGATCTTCCCCAAACCTGCTGAATATGTATGATTCTGTCGTGTGACACAGACCAATCTCTCTTTTCCCTCTTCAGAGCAAGATCACCTTGGTTCATGCCACAGACTATCTCTTCCTGGTTTACAAACCGATTTTTACAAACCGATTTTTACAAACCAGTAAAACTGTTTCTACTTTTTAGCCATTCTGGTGGTCCTTTGGTTGACACAAATGTATGGGGTTTTTTTTTCAACACACCAAGCAAAAAGTTAATTCTGCAGTGGACATCAGTTGGTACCCTCTAATTCAATTCAATTCTGACACTATCTGGAGGTAGTGTTAGATCCTACAGGTTGAGGACTCAGTCCCACAAGACTACCTTTACCTCCCACTTCAAATGCCAATTGCAAGCTCAGGTTGTGGCTTATCCTTCTGACTGACCAGATATAAATTGGGGTTCCCATAACACCCTTCTTGGGTTCAATGAATTTGTTAGAATGGCTCACAGAACTCAGGGAAACATTTACATTTACCTATTATAAGTGATATTACAAAGGACACATATGAATAGCCACATGAAAAAGATGCACAGGTAGAGGTGAGGGAGAAGGATTGTGGAGCTGGAGCTTCCATGTCCTCTTCCGGTGCATCCTCCTCCAGGAACTTCCATGTCTTTAGCCATCTAGAAGAGCCCCTGGGTTTTTTGAGGCTCTTGCTCTATCACTTAGGCTGGAGTGCAGTGGCATCATCATAGCTCACTGCAGCCTCGAACTCCTGGATTCAGGTGATTTTCCTGCCTCAGCATCCAGAGCGGCTGGGCCTACAAACACATGCCAACATGTCCAACTATTTTTTTTCTATTTTTTGTAGAGATGGGGTCTTGCTATATTGCCCAGGCTAATCTCAAACTCCAGGCCTTAAGCAGTCCTCCTGCTTTGGCCTCCCAAAACATTGTGCCCAGGTGAACCCTGTTTTTTTAGAGTTTAATGGAAGCTTTATTACATAGTCACAATTCATCAAATCATTTGCCACTAATGAGCTCCTCTCCTCTCCCTGGAAGTTGAAGGATGGGGCTGAAAGTCCCAACCTTCTAATCATGCTTTGGCCTTTCTGGCGACCAGCCCCCAGCCTAAAACTACCTAGGGTCTTCCAGCAGTCAAGTTATTAGCATACAAAAGGCACTCTTATCATTCAGGATATTCTAAGGCTTTTAGGAGCTCTAAGTCAAGTAAGCAGAAAGAAGACCAAATACAGTCACCTGTAGTGATGAGGATACTTCTGAGAAATGCATCAGTAGGTGATTTTGTCATTGTGTGGACATCACAGAGTGATGCACACAAAGCTAGATCGTATAGCCCGTCACTCCTAGGCTACAAACCTTCACAATGTTACCGTACTGAATACTATAGGTAATTGCAGCACAATGGTAAGTATTTATATATTTAAACATAACTAAAGATAGAAAAGGTAAATATACCATATCAATCTTATGGGACCACTGTCCGATATGTGGTTCATCATTAACCAATACGTTGTTCTGTGTCTCATGACTGTATATATTTTACAACCTCAGAGGTACCATGTGCAGAACTCAGCACCGGTCACCACGAAAGCAATGCCAATGATATTAATCGGATTTGAGGAAGGAACTGATATTCTGTTGCCTCAGAAATAGAGGAGGACTGGACACCTAGGAAAATCACAATTCTAATACGAATCACAGGGCCAGAGTGGAGACAAACACACCACCTGCTGAGTATTTCAGAAGGTGTTCCTTTTCATTTTGTTCTAAGGGAGAGAAAGTCCTCTGGAAGCCATTATTTCTTCTCACTTCCTCTATCCTATATTCAATTTCTAATTACCTCCCCTTCTGCTTTTTGATTGTTCTCCAAGAAGTTGGGGAGAGAAATGAGAAGGCTTTTAGGCAATAGCCTATTTTCTAGTACAGGAATTTTGCAGATATTATGTTTGAAGGGAAAGATTTTCTGAGGGAAGAAGAAAACAAAAAAGAATGGCTTTGATATGTATTAATAGATTTGTATTAGACATTTGGAATAATTATCCAAATATTAAAAATTTTACTGCTACTGAGGGTACCAATGCAGAGAAGCTTTTCAAGACTAGAAAACTTCATCTGCATTTATGTAGAAATACTCATACCCAGAGAGGGTTAGGAAATCTTCTAATACTATGATGCCATCAAAATAGAAACTAAATATTAAAACTATTCAAATTAATATTTGCATAATTTTCATCAATGTAGTGGACAAATACTTTTATCATCTGGTCATTAGAACAGACACCAGGACAAAGTAAGAAGGAAAATATCTTTCTAATGTGAAGACAAGGCAGAAAGAGAAGATCAAGAGAGCCTGAGAGTAGCCATTTTGACGCACACCAGACCCTAACCACCCTGAACAAGGAAGTAGCCAGCAAGTCACCTGCCTGGGACCACCCAAGCGTGGATGAATTACTAAGCCAGATGCCTTACAGACTGTTTGTGCTTACCTTTCTGTGACAGCAGTTTATGATTAACCTTTATGGCCTGACCACAAGACATTGCTGGTCATGTACAGCTGTTTCCTAACGGGGTTTTTGGACATGCAAAAAAATGTTACCATTGCCCCATAAGGGATCCCCCTCCTCCTGCTTGGGAGAATCTCTCTGCTCTGTGGGGCAGCCTCCCCTTTTTTTCTTTCTTTACTTCAATAAACTTGCTTTTGCTTTACTCTATAGGCTTGCTCTTGAATTCTTTTCCCACATGAAGCCAAGAACCCACTTGACAAGTTCAGGGGGCTTTCCTGCCTTCACTGGGACACCACCTTACGTCACTTCTTGGCCTAGATTTCTCAGAAACCAAGGTTCTTAGTTTCAATGTGATTTGTTTCAGGTCATGCTAAGGTCAATAATTGCTTATTAAGAGGCTTTCATATATGCCAGTCACTATGCTGGATATCAGTGATACCAAAATGAATAGGACAAGGGTCCTGCCCCCAAGTGGCTTTTAGTCAGCGTAGCAATTATGCCCAGATGTTCTATTTCCCCTTAAATGTGCACTTGTTTTCAGCCTATCTGAGCAGGCCTATCTTACGTGAAACCTCTTCAGGTCTCTGCCTTTCTCAGACATAAGTACAACTAAAATACTTCCCGGTAGAAGTATGCTTCCCAGTCCTCCCTAACTCGTCTCAGCTATATCCAGTATGTTCTGAAAAGGGCACTATGAAACAAATTCATAAACCCATCCACAGGGGCAGAGCTCGCCAGGAGGGTTGCCATTCAATTGATATAATAAACCACTAGGAACAAGCTTCAGTGCTTAACTGTGAGAGTAGTCAGCAAAATCCACAGATTTAATTACATCCAAGTAATTGCAGAAAAGATCATCCATTATTCTAACTACTCTGAAAGAGAAGAGCCCATACCCTGAAATGACTTTGTAGTAGCATAAATGGAGATCTATTCATTAGGACCATGAAATAAAATGGAAATCTGTTTTCCTTTCAGAGCAATATGATTACCATCACGAGTAATGATATTATGAGAGGAAAAACATATTGTCTGTTAGGACACAAGCATTTTCCTTTCTGTTTTGTTCTACATTTCTTCCTTTGAGGTGATCATAGTAAGACCTAGATAATTTGGGGTCATCCCAAATATTACACTCAGGTACCCAGATTTGGTACTTCCTAAAAAGATTCAGAATCCCCAACATATAGTCACTTCTCTCCACCAATTCTAAAAGATTTTTCGTTTTTATTTAAAATCCTTTCGTTTTATTCATACTATGCAGATTAAAAGACAAGTGCAGCATTATTCTTATAGAAAGAATGATTTAAATTGGAAATGGAACTAGGTATTGAGGAGTTACAGAGGCTAAACAACTAGAAATAAGGTTTTAGGAGGAGAAGGTCTAGGTATTTGATTTTTTTTTATAATATAAAAGGAGGATTTGGAACAAAGATTATAAAGCAGGAGTAAGCGGTTTGGAGAAAAAAGAATAAGGTGATATATGGCAAACCCAAACAACCTTGTATTTTATTTCATTTTAATTAGGGATTTAATGTATTTGCGAACACTGAAACTATAATAAAGCAGAAGCAGAATAGGACTGAACAGAATAGTAGTTATGATCTGAAATTTAAAAAATTATCTTCCTAATAGAAATGTGACAGCCATTGGGGACAAAGGGGATGAGGAACACAGAACAATTAAAAGAAGGGCTTTACATCTCTGGGCCAAGGGTCAAGGAAAAACTGAGTGAAAGAGACTTGGAGATGAAAAGAACGGGAGAGGAGTAGTTAGGACAGAGTGAACCCAGAGGAAACAAGTCCTTTGCATCAGGCGTTGAGAAAGCAAAAGGAAGTTGGGGGCAGAGAATGCTGATGATTGACCAGGGCCACAGATACAGTGTCTTTTGGTTTTTTCCCTGAAGTGTTCCCTGTGTATATTTACAATATATACAATCTTTTCAAAGATCTTAGCATTCATTCTCTCATCATACCCCAGTAACATTCTTTTGTACTTAGGAAAAATACCCTCTCATTTTTACAGACGATGAAGCCAAGGCATAAAGATGAGAGACCCACACACACACTGTATTCAAAGGGAGAACTGAGAGTGAATGGCAAGTCTGTTGACTTCTGCTGTGACCACCTTACTATGCCTTCCCATGGGAGTTGCATGCCCCCGCCCCTCCCTTTCCCTGGGCCTAGGCAGAGCAAGAGATCTCTTGTTGATGTTGGCATACTCAACTGTATCTTTTCAATTAGATTGTCACCTTTAAAAGCTGAAGAGCTGCCAGGTTGCCAAAAGACCAAACTTCCTCTGTCTCCATACTAAAGGCTGGAGATTTGCCTCCCTATAGCTTTCACCCTATAGGTGAAATGAATGGCAAATTTCTACTCATTATCAAAAAGAACTTTTTAATAGTTAAAATAGCATAGTTCCTTTATTAATAATGAGTTCCCTGTTACATGAGATATTCAGGTAAAGACTAAATGGCCATGTGTCAGGGATATCATAGAAAGAGATATGACCCTGTTTGAAAGTGGGACTTCATGACATTTAAGGATTCTTCCAAAATTTATATAGCTCTTTGGTTTTTGTTCTTAATAGTCTAAGACTCAATCAATCTTCTATATCATGTTCACTAAAACAGAATAATCACCTTCTGAGTCAGAGGGAAATAAGAATAAATAAAGCCAATAATCCTCCTTCCGCCTTTGGAAATGTAAAAATTGATAATAGGAATCTTCCTCTGGCTAATTAAAGCATTCCCTCTTATTCTTTCCGAGAAATTCTTTGATAAATTTCCCACGGGTCAGATAGATTTCATGTCTGTTCTCTTAATGGATGAGTGGCTTCTCAGTACAAAGTAGTTCTGATGCAGATGTTGGTATTTCTGGGTATTTCGGATAAAGCTTTTCAATAATCCAGAAAATTTGGGAGCTCCTCATTGGTTTAAAAATAGTTGTAATATCAACTTAATTTTTTACTGAATCAAAGTACATAAAATATTTCAGTAGTTGAATAATCCTTGAAACTTCAAATCTTCAGGTCACATCTGAGCCATAATCAATGCATTTTATTGAGTCTTCACTACATTTCACTCTCCATAAAGTTTTGCCAGAGTTAAAATTACTGGACTCAATTTAGGCTCGTTATCAACAAGTTATGTCTGATTCATCTAATTTCTTTCTTTAAAAGAATTATTAGATTGGATACTCTTAGGATGCAAAAATCATAGCAAATATAAGCATGATATACCAGGACTTCAGCAAGGGATTTAATGAGGTCAGTAACAACAGTCTTAACAAAAGAGTAAGGGATTTGAACTGGAAACAAGGACATTTTAGATGGAGAATTAGAATTTTCAAATATCCCAACCCAAACAGTACTAAGCTATGAATACAGATCAGTAAAGAGAATCTCTTCCCTTAGTTCTGAATCGTCCAAAATGGTTTTCAAAATCTTGGATGGTGACTTAGAGGTCACAATCATCACATTTTCAGATAGCACAAAGTTCGAGATGAATAAGGAGCATGTTAGACATTACAGTCAAACTCCAAAATGTAGCTGGGTGAGATGGCACATGCTTGTACTCCAACCTACTTTGGGAGGCTGAGGCAGGGGATCCCTTGAGCCCAAGAGTTTAAGGCTGTAATGCAATGTATCTGAATAGCCACCACACTCCAACTTAAGCAACATAGCGAGATCTCATCTCTAAAATCAAAAACAAAAGAAAAAACAACCTCCAAAACATCTGTCTGAACCAAAAAATTGGGTTTCGTGAGATGAAATTCAACAGAGATAAATGTGTATACACTTTAGCCTGGAAAAGCAACCACACCTGAAAAAATGAGGCAATGATATGACATAGCAGCTCAACATATAAGGTTTTAAGGATTTTAATTGGCAATAAACTGAGTAAAGTGAATAATGTGATTCCCCTCTGTCCCCCCCCCCCGCCCACATGCAAAAAAAAAAAAAAAATATGAGCCTAAGCTACATTCACAGAAGCACACAATCTATAGTGAAGGAATTCATGAGTCTACTTTTCCATGACCAGATAATAGCTAAAGAAATGCATTTTTGCTTTGGACTTTGCATTTTTTAACAGATTTTAGTTATAAAGGAACTAACCCAAGAAGATAAACCAGAGTAAGGATGGGCCTTAATACACACTTGTTAACATTGAAGGACTTAAGACATTTTAATCCAAGAATATGATTGCTGTCTTCAAATATTTCAATGGCTTGCATGTAACATAGATATTATATTAGACTAGTTCCATATGGCTTCAAAAAGAACTGTTAGAACTATTAAATGAAAAATAAAAGATTTTGATTAATACAAAGAACAATCTTCTTATAGTCAAAAATATACAAAAATTAAATGGGTTGCCCCACTGCAGGTTTTCAATCCTTGACTGATGTCCATGTGAGGATGTTGTAAAATCCATACATTCTGTGGCATCTGGACTGTGTAAACAAAAACCAACAACAAAGCAAAATCTTCAGACTAAAAGTTTACTATTCTAGGGTAGATAAAAGAATGACAGGAGACTGAAGCTCAATTTCCTCCCTTTCCAATTTGCCCAAATCATTTATTCCCTCTCTACCTCTATTTTCTTGCCTGTGAAATGAAGGTAATTCTATTTGCCATCTCAGGCCAGATGGGAAGTCTGTAATGAGTTTGGAGCCTAGAGGATTCTTCACTATAAATTCTCCATGTGTTTCTTTTGCTGTTTTTTTTTTTTTTTTTAGAAAAAATTTCAAAGTTTTCTGGTTGAATAAGAATCAAGTTCAAAGTTTGGGAGAGTGCCCTCGAATTATTTCTTTTTCTCTTTCAATAATAAAAATGGGATGTGATTTGGGCCAATCAGTCTCCTTGATAAGACAAACAGCAATACAGCTGCTGGATGTTCCCAAGGCTTCACATGAATTGTGTTTTGCTAACCCAGGAACTCCCAGGTTTTACTTTAAACACATTGGACTGGTACCAGCTCATCCATCATGCCAGCCTCCAAACAAACGAAGGCCCACCTGCCAAGGCAGAGCTGAACAGGAGCAACAACTGGAGGATTAAGACCAATTCCAAGCTGTACTCTGTATACATTTCAAATATTAACTCAGTTTTTAACAATATTTTTCTCAGATCTAATATTTTTCTCAGATCTTTTCATTTCTAGAACCATTTACCCAAAAGAGCAGCAAATAATTTAAAATATATATTATATACATAAATTATATATTTTATATTTATATATAGAGAGAGCACACCATGGAAAGGCATGTCTGATAGTGCAGATAGTTCTGTGACTCAAATGTAAGAGGGAAAGAAAGAAATGAAAAACCACAAGGCAAAGGTGATTTCCACAGAAATGCTGATTTTTTTTCATTTCAAAATATCTACCTTCTAAATTAAACATCCCTCGGCATTTACCATAATGATTATGAATATCAGAAAGCTTTAATTTTTGACATTCTAATTACTTTCGTTGACAGGTTGGAGTATTTCAGCTTTTTCTTTTTTGTCTAAATCAAAAGAAAAAAATACTCAGTTTTGCCAAGATAAAAAAAATGTCAGATAATACAAGGCTATTTATTTGGCTAGGTCCATTGATTGAAAATACTCAATTTTTAGAAAATTGTGATGGGGGTACACTGCATTAATTTTGTAAAGTGTGATAAGACTCCAAGAAGGAAAATAATCATAATGTGTAATCATAGGAGTAGGCTGTCAGAATACAATGAAAATAAATACTACACTTTCTCAAAGATACAGAAATTATGCATCTGAGTGAAGTTCTTAAACAGCTCCATCATGTTTCTGCCAAGGGACATAACTCATAGCAGGCGTTAGTTGTGCGAGTGTGGATTTACAATTTTAGCTGAATGATATCATTGACGTCACTGATTGGGGGTATAAATATCAGCTATTTTCTCAGCATTAGGTTTCTTATTATTTCCTCTATATTCTCCGTATTCATTTTAACTTGAATAAGAGGCATAATTAATATGCTTAGTATCTAATTTCTAATCAAACATACAAAAGGATCTCCCAGTTCTGTTGGTTTAGCTACGACATCATCCATGTATCTAAGGCATCCATGTAATTGAAGACCCAATAGGAGTAATAGATGTTGTAAAATAATGGCTCTCATGCACGAGGAGATAGACAAGACTTTTATCTTCCCTGTTAATAGAAAGCATTACTATTGGATCTTCAGATTTCACATCAAGTCACTTACATTCCAGAGCCATTTGCACACAAGCATCCTGATAGAAATAAAAAGCCAAATCTTTGATCAACACTTAAGCGCACATATAAGAATAACATTATTAGATGTCGGGCGGGGGGAGGGGGGAGGAGGGGACGGGTATATGCATAAACAATGAGTGCGATGTGCACCATCCAGGGGATGGACATACTTGAAGCTCAGACTTAGGGGGGGCAAGGGCAACATACGTAACCTAAACATCTGTACCCCCATAATATGCTGAAATAAAAATAAAAAAAGCCAAATCATCCAAAATTTCATGATATTCAGCATTATGTAGATAAAACATTTTGATTTTCAAATTACTTTTATTTTTCTTTATTACATTTAGTTTCAGTTGTGGACTAGAGGAAAAACTTATAAATTCCAACCAGATACTTAGAAGCTGTCCTCTCTGCATTTGATCAGTATAGATTAGTAAAACAGAATGTGATTAGGGATCAGCAAACATTTTCAGTAAAGGGTCAAAGAGCAAACATTTTAGGCTTTGTGAGACATACAGTTTCTCAGTTTCTGTTGCAACTATTCAACTCTGCCATTGAAAGTAGTCAAAATGTAAAGGATGAGGTTGGTTGTGTTCATAAAACATTATTTGTAAAAGCAGGTAGTAGTCTAAATCTTACTGGCTGTAGTTTGCCAACCCCTAGTGTAGATAATGAAGGTGGCTCTATCAAATATTTAGAACTAAATGGAACCCGAGTGTCATATGGTTCAGGTAGTTCTAGTGGTATATTCTCCAGTTTTGTACATAATCCAACAGAGTTTCAAAGTGATTAAAGGATTTTCCCACAGCTAGACAGAAGTAAACAGCTTTCTAATATGTCTAAACAATGACAAATTTATCTAACTGCACCAAATTGAATATTCTGATCTCTGCCAAATATCTACATAATAATCTATAAAAACAGACCAAGACAAAGTGGATTTTGTCTCAATAACAGGTTTGAATTGGTCAGACTAAGGGCAAAGATTGTCATCAACAAGCTACAAATTTTGAATTGACCCATCATGATTAATTCCTTGTGAAGTATTCAAATAAATTTTGCATTATGAAAGCTCAATTTATAGATTTATCTCTATAGATATGGTTTGCAATTTTTGATAGCAAAAAAAAAAAAGAAATTGTAAAAACAATCAAAAAACATTTATTGAGCAACAAATCTGCAGCCAGCAGGCCAAGTGCTAAAAGACATGGAAGCTGTGATCTCTGAGAAAACTTATATGCTACTTGGGATAGAATGTAGTTCATTTCAACACATTCATTGAACACTTATCATATGGAAGGCAAAAACCCTTTCAGATACAGTCCACCTTTGAGAAGTCCACAGACTAGCAGGGGTCGGAAACAGAGCGTGTCAGTGTTTGCACTCCCTTCCCTGCACGTCTCCTTTCTACTCTGAAACACACAATACTCTTCATTATGCTAGTTTCTTGCCTGTGCTCTTCTCTTTCCGTAGATCAGTTTCTCCCACTAGTGTATTATTATACATAATTTCACAGAGAAGGAGCACTTGCAAAATTTTTATGTAAGAATTTTTGGAGAATTTGAAGAATTGAGATTATCCAGGCAAAGATGAGAAACACTGCACTACTGAAAAAGGAAAATACATGAGTGAGGAAATCCTAACATGAAACATACTGTTATGCACCATACACTACAAGCAGAACAGGCAAGGATGGGAACTGTAAAAGACTGGACAGGAGACTTGGAGGAACAAGGTCATAGAAGGCCTTGCATTCTTGTGCATAATTACCAGAGTGGACATTTACTAGCAGTTTAAGCTTTTAAAATCTGTATCCATTTGACATATAACTTGTTTGCACCAGCCCCCAGCACCAACACTATTATATACACGTAAAGATACTGATATGCCCCTTGGCTTGAAGAATGCTAAAGGGAAACTTGATAGAAAGAAATAGAAGAAAAATTCTAAACTTTTTTAATCAAGTTGTTAGTGATTTAGCGTTTGATATAAAGCCCTAATCTTTTCTCCCCAAAATCTTTAATAAAAATTATTGATAATGTTTTCTGAAGTTAAATATTTTTTCTGAAGTTTTCATGAACATAGAGTTTGTCTTCACAGGTGGAGGTTCTCCACGGCCCGGTCATGTATTAGTTATATTAAGTACTTCCTGTTTGTCAGAAACTGTGCTCAGTGCTTCAGATAGAAAGATGAATTCTACTTGAGAAGACAAACATGAACAAATAATAATTACAGCACTGTGGTAAGTATTAAAAAAAAAACAGGCTTATAACAAGTGAGACAGAAGCACAGAGGAGAGAATGATTAATTTTACAGAGAGGTCCCGAGAAGGCTTTCCAGAGGAGGTAATATTTGAGCTGACCTTTGAAACATAATTAAGAGCTTACCAAAAAGAGGAGTTAGGAAAGTCATTTAAAAGAAAAAGAAAATACATAGAGAAAACATTGTGTTTTAGAAAACTATGCATAGATTTATGTGGTTGAAACACAAGTTGTTTGAAGCTGATGAGGCAAAAGCCAAATCATGAAGTCAGAGAAGAAGAAAAACTGCCGGTTTGAAGTTCTAGAAGAAGAAATAGAACCATGGAGATCAATAAATATGAACTGAAGAATGAGTAACACTGATTACCATAAACACATCACTCAAGAGGGTTCTAAACATGTCTTTGATTACTTCTATATTCCCCTTTAATAAGTAATCAGTACTGAGAATAAGATGGGTATGCACATGCAACTCGATGTATTGATTAATTGCCGCAAATACCACAAGAAATCTTTTATTTTCAGATGGTCCTCAAACCACCTAGCCACTGATGTGTAGAAGAAAACATATTTCAAAATAGTCACCAGTAAGGAAGAATGCTGAAGGAATGCTGCAGAGTTGGAAGAATTTTGTGAGATATATATACACATAAACACACAAATACATATACATGTATGTTTTTACTTAATATATCAGTGATACGTGTATCACTGATATATTAATAAAAGCTGATGTATATCATATATAACATACGTTACACAAGAGCCTTCCAAATCTTTGAAGCATCCTTCAGCATTCTTCCACACTGATGACTATTTTGGAAGATAGACACTAGCTTTTGTTTATATCAGTGGTGAATTTAAAATCTGCATTCTAGAATATCAGAGGTCACACATTCCACACACACGATTTTAAGTTATGACAAAGTCAAATCATGCAGCCCACTGAATATAAATCCTGAACTAAAAATTTATTTAAAAAATATTTATTGGGTATTTACTAAGTAAAAGGCAAAAATTATGTAGTACTCTGTTTATTGGCATATGAAGGAATTCATGAAATGATAAAAAGTTATAAAAATTTAAATTATTCTATTTTTATTAAATTATTTATGTATGTATATTACATATGTATGCGTTCACACATATTGAGACAAACTTTGGTTCCATATAGATCTTTGTGTTCACTCTTGTTAATGCTATGTAGCTCAAAATCATTTTTTAAATAAAATCAACAGGAAAATTAAAAATTGAGCTTTTAGCTTTTTAATATGCTTTCTAAGTGCATTAAGTCTCAAAACTTCAGCAATGTAAGAAACAACAAAATTTTAATATGAAATGGCTCTCAGTGCACAAGAAATGTTTTTTCTTAAAGGTATAGATATGTCAATAACTTCCTCCATGCAATGAATCTGGTCCACTTTTTTTTAATAGTCTATGGCCAGCCTTCCAGACTCCATATTGAAATGGTGGAAGTTTGTCTTCCAGAAAAAAAATCAATCTCTACCCTACTGGCTGTTATCTCAGCTTCAAATCCCATTTCAGTTTATTCATTTTAATCGAAACATTTATATTGTTTATCTTTGCCAAAAAGGTTTATAATCCCTCTCATTGAGATTTCTAATAGATACTGCAAGTCTTAGAGCAAAAACCACTAAGAAGCAATTTAAAATAACTACCATGTCACACTCATAGGTTGTGCTAGATGGAAGGAAAGAGATTAGAACATGATTTTAAGAAACAAGAAAATTTCAACTCTTAATGGTTTTGCCATCATTTTAACTTAACATCTTTTTATATGAAAACTATAGTAAAGATCTTCAATTTAGTACAACAGGGCTATATGATACGGAATAATGATATTAAAAAGTATCAGATGTATTTTAGATGTTTACAGTATTCATGTTCATTATGGTTCAGATTAACACAACATCTAAACTATTTTCTGATAATATTAGCATCGGTCTTGTCATTTTTGTCTACAACAGCCTGAGGAAACTTTGTAGAATTAAAGGACACCAGGGGCAGTAAACATGATGGAGAATAATAATCTGCAGGAAAAACTACAAGGTATGTTACATGCACATAAATCTGCCAGAAAAAGAAAACTGCCTGAAAGTTCAAAATCTCTTGGAGGATTTTATAAGACTGAAAAATCTTTTAAATCAGTTAAGTCATTTATTTCAGTGAGGTGCCCTAATAGTATAATAAATTCCATCTCAACATATTAACTCATCTGTAATTAACCTGAAAGGGTAAATGCTACCTGAAATGGCGCCTGTAAGTTCGGGGATATATGGCTACAATTAGTAATAGCATTCAATTTATTCTTTCAGCTTATAGTGTTTTACCTTCTTTATATATATAAATAGATAAAAGATATATTTCGACTTCTAACTGCCTTGCCATTATTTTAACCTAAGGTATACCTATTGATAGTGATATGTAGTATAAATATCTATGGATATCTCTATATAGAGATTGCTAGACATATAGATCTATGTAGATAAAGCTATCTAGATATATAGACATACTATATCTCTATAGAGAGATCTAGATGTTTCTATAAATATTAGTATATATCTAAATATCAATATAGATTGAGAGACAACATGTGCATGTTCTCTCATGCAGCTTTTCTTCATCTGGCCCTAAAAACCTAAGGCCTGTATCTCAGCCCAGCTTTTTAGTGAAGAATGCTAGTGTGAGATTAATCACACATGTTACATTGGACCTAATGTGAATGTTCCTCTTGTCATATTTCTACTTACTTCTATCACTAGGCTCTATCCACAGCCTTATCATTTGTGGAATCTTTTATCCATAATCTGTTTCTAAGTTTTATAAAAGGTATAAAACATAAGTAAAGCCAATATCCTCAGAAGAGATTAGATGATGTTTTGCTAGTGTAGAATGTGTAGCATCACAGTCAGTAAAAGGGGCCAGTGTTAGAGAATGTGTTGGTGCCACTTGAGGAAGGAAGGAGGGTGCACCTTATGGAAAGCAATGTTTCCTTTAATATCACGATGTCAGCAGCAGACACTGGGTGGTCAGGGTATGCTAATCCATATACACCTTTTTACTCAAATAGTGGCCCACAATTAGTTAGCCTGACATAAGTAAAGGCCTAGGATGTTTTCCACTACACTCTGCTCATTTAGATTTGCAAAGCTAGCCAGTTTTCCAAGAGCCGACATTTTCTCTCAAGTTCTGTTCTTCAGGTACACTGCCACCACCTGAAGGAGTAGTCAACGGAGTGGTGCCTCTACTGTAGTATTTACAACAGCAGCAGCAAAAAATGCAATTGTGGACTCATGAAAGGAAATGATAAATGATCTAATCCAATAGTTTCCAGACATTATTTTTGTTTAGGTGCAGAATCATTTCAATAAAGAAAAGTTTATTCAGAAGACCAATTAAATCCGATAAAGGTAGAACTATCCTGGTGAACCAAAGTTACCAATTTCTTTCCCCAGGTAGCCCCAAACCAGGGTGGGCAACAGAGCACAATGTAAGCATCACAGCTAGCAGAGCTCCTGCCTCATGGCCAGAGCTCACCAAATAGCTGACATCTCTTTATTTACCAGACGGAGGAACTAAAGTCCTTAGAAGAAGCAACTTCTCTAAGACCACAGAGGTGATGACAGAGCTGTGGATCCATAAAATCATGTTTCTTTTTTTCAAAATACAGAAACTTCATTTTTATAGTAATTTCTTTGACTTTATTTCATTTCACTGTTACAATAACTTTGTGGCCCAGATAAACCAGATTTTGTTCTTATCTCAGAGTTATTCATGAGAAACTGAAGCTCAGGGAGAGAGAGGATTTTCCCAAAGTAAACTTTCTTGTAAGGGGCAGAAGTGAGTTTAGAATACAGGATCTTGGCACATTGTTCAAAGTTTTATCTACTGTGTGATATCATTATGTAGAAAATGTCCCCATAAGTGTCAAATAACCAAAGCCGAAAAGACTCCATATGCTTTTTAACTAAGTTTATGCCTTCAAAATAAAGAGTAATTAATATTAACAATTAAACAATATTAAGGAGTACTATGATTAAATGATACATAACAATGTAAATAGGCAGACTGGATATCTCACTAATTCTCAATCAACTATGGCTTAGTTCAAAATACACGGCTTTCTAATTTACCTTAAATCTTTTTTGGCTTACATGGAATTTATTCAAACATCTAGGGCCTTAAACAACTTTGTCAAGCGTCAAACTTCCATAGTTTTCCAATGCTTCTAGTTTTTGTTTGACTTAATTAAAGAGAGAAACAAAACTCCTGAGTTAGAATTAATCTTAACTTATCAATCCACACCCCTAGAAAGGGCCTGGTCAATGGTGTTGGTGGTAAAAGAATGCTGATTTCACAGCAGCCGACTCCATGCTCTCTCTTCCCTACTTCTGCACCTCTGTTCTCACCTAATTTGATATGGAACCCTGAATATGGCTTCCTGTGTTCTTGGAGTTGAAGTCCAAATAACTCTCTTCACAACGGTAAATACAAGCTACTGCACTTTCTCATCCTTTAGAATCTAAAATCATTCTCCTGGGGATGCAGCTCATCTTTCAGAGATATAAACTTTTCTTTCGTACAGCTTGACAGAAACAAGGGAGAAAAGATTATGGCCACACCATATGTCTGATTCTCCATAGATGTGTGTGTGCATGCGCACATGTGTGTGTGTGTGTGTTCTCAATTAGAGGGGAGTATATTTTCTATTTTCAAGGAGAAAGATTCTCCCCTCCCCTTAGGTTTCTAGCTGCTAGATGCTTGCTGATTAATTTAAATCTACACACAACTGGTTTCCTTATTAATGATTTTGCCAAGTTTCCAGAACATAGCAGGATTAACCTGCTCTAAATACAGACTGTTCTTTTTTAAAGGGGCCATTGTCTTATAAGAACACGAGAGGACATATAGCATCACAATACAATTGTTTGTTCGTGGGGAATATCACAAGTTGTCTCCTAAGAACTTTAAAATATAGTTTCGCCCATTGATAGTTAAAGTAGCAAAATCCCTATACATGATTATGGTCAGCCTTCTATAGAACAAACCCAGAGATTCCCTAAACTTGTGGCAGTGAAGCAAGGAATATCTAAAACTCCAACTTAAGTGATTGAGAGAATCTCAAAGAGGTGAGGTGAGGCTCCAATGAGATTATAATTTAGTTAAACACAAAACTAAGCAATTCCATTAAACCATAGTGGGAGAAAGATCATGTGAATAGCAGGTGGTTTATAACAGAAATTAAAAGGAGAGATTTAGGGAAAAACATTAACAGTTCTCATCCAAGCATTATCTGAGAGAGATAAGAGTTTGGGCTGGGTGTGATGGCTCATGCCTATAATCCCAGCACTTTGGGAGGCCAAGATGGGAGGATTGCTTGAGACCTGGAGTTAGAGGCCAGCCTGGGTGACATAGCAAGAGCCTTTCTCTACAAAAAATTAAAAAATAAAAAAGTTAGCTGGGGTGCAATGGTGCCTATCTATAGTCCTAGCCATCAGGGAGACTGAGGCAGGAAGATCCCTTGAGCTCCATATTCCAAAGCTGCAGTGAGCTATGATCACATCAGTACACTCCAGCCCTGGCAACAAAGTGAGATCCTAAGTCAAAAAAAAAAAAAGGTTTGTAAGACCCACTTCCTGCTGGATGAGAGGACCCAAAGCCTCCGTAACATTCTCACATCATCAAACTCACATTGGATCCAATTTCAGACTCACTGGACCACAGCTTCCCATATAGTTGTTTCAAGGAAGATGACAGGTGAGTTAGGCTGAAGTAAATGGTCATCGCTTGACACCGCATATGGACGTGCATGTAGGTGTACCCAAATATGATTAATGTGAGATTAGCCTTCAGATCTACTCCCAAGTATATTCTTTGTTCACAAGGTTGAAGGCCTGCAGATGTGAGGACCAGAACTTGGAATCCCACAGGCATCTGAATGAGAGGCTGGTTGTCCTTCCCTATGCAAGAAAAGATTTGCTTTTTTATATATCTTCTGTGAACCACCACAAAGGTAAAAAGTCAATATTCTCACCTCAAAGAATGGTGCTGAGAATTAAATGGGAACAGTGTCTGGCTCATAGGGAGTGCTCAATAACTCTTAGTTATCATCTTATACAAAGCCTCCCCTGTTATACCTCACATGGCATGAGAACCTGAAAAAGCATTCTCTTTCATTGGTATGGGAGCTTCTGAGACTCCAAATAAATGGCATTTGGATGACACACATTACGACAAGAAAAAAACGTTCTGACTTTACTAATGTCATCTGACAGCCACAAATAAAGCCACAAAACTATAAATCTCTGCAGATACACGATCCAAGTGACCATCTCTAGACTTTATAAAAGGTAAGATAGTACCCTCAAAGATGGAACAGAGACCCTGTCCAGCCTCAAAGAGCTTATGATACACAGGGAGAAACACAAACAACAGATGACTCTTTATCCTCTATGATCTCTATAGGATGATTTCTATCATGATGGGTATTTGCAAAGAATTGTGGATTACATCTTTTAAAAGGATAGTAAATAAGATCAGCTTTTATAGCATGTATGCATATGCAGTCTAATGCAATAAGTAAACTTCCCAGTAATTGAAAGAAAGGGAGAGGAAAGGCAAGGATATTTTATATCTTTTTTTTTAAAGGAAGGAAAAAGATGAGGAATTAAATATTTCCCATTGGTTGCTAGGTGTTTTCTGTTGCTATTCTGGAACTGACAACACCAACCAAAGAAATTGTAGATTCTAAAATGCTACATGGATAGCAGGTCTGGGAGCTGTCCAGCTCTCTGCTCCCAACAATATACTGAGCAATCCTGAGAGCCGAGATTTCCTCTGAATCCAGAGTGTAGCCAAGTGTCTCCATGACAAGATTGAAGTTCAATTCCAGGAATCAGGTTTGGCCTTCCTTCTAGTACATTAACAAGACTCCAATAAGAACTACAGCCTGTCAGCAGGACAAACACAAAGAAAGGCCAACATCATGACTGTAGTATCTTCCAGCAAAGCAAAGCTGCCCAGGAAAGAATATTTTGGACTTTGTAAGCAAGCTAAAAATTCAATAAAATATGAGAAGACTGAGGGGAAAAAACAAAAGTCAGAAACACAACATCATTTTAAAACCCCTGTATATTTAAACAAAATTAATAAGCCTGGAAAGCAGAAATGCATGTTTCTAACAAGCACATTTCAATGTCTAATTTTTCCAAAGTTTATGTGACCTATGATCATATGAATGACATAAAAAATTAAAGCAGGTGAGAGATTTTGTTTAATGTTTGTCTGAGCAAAGTAACTGATTCTGCCTCCAAAATACCTTTCCAAATAAGAAACTTGTTTAACTTTCCAGGCCTCTGTGTTGTAGAACTACTACTGGATTCTTTGCCCCACTCTATCTTGGTCATCTTAAGTAAATTAAATTCTAATGTGTTTCCACTAGAGGGCAGTAAAGAAAAAAACAACCTTGTTCACTGAGCACAATTGCTTCTAAAATTGAATATAAACAAATTTTATTTTCCCATTAACCTACATTATAGGTTCAGAGACTTTCACTGCTGAAAATCTTTAGATCCCCTCTCTTGGATTTCTCTTTAGCATCCTCATTCTCCACAGTAAAAGCATGACCTATAAACATATCCCAAAATGAGACAGGGCAAGCTGTTTTTGTAAAATGAAAAACCTTCTTTTACCTTAAAAAGTGCCTCTTCTGAACATTCACAGAGGGCCTACCTGGGTCTGAAATCACATTCCTGCTGGCCAAGGGGCGTGGTGGGCTCCACTGACTGTACTTCATTGTTGTTAGGACAGACACTGGCAGAAGGCCACAGGAGCACTCTAGCAAGAGCTGTGAATTCTGAGCAGGAATCCTGCAAGGAAAGGAAGGGCAGGGATGCCATCCAGTGGTCAGCCGGCAGCCCTGCTGCCTGGGATCCTCAGCTACCACTGCCTCCACCCAGAGCACCAGAATGCGGAATGCAGGCTCTGAGACTGGAAACCTGCCAGGGCTAAAATAAATTATTATTTCAATCTGAGAAAATATCAACCTCACAGCCTACTTTCCTAAATTGAGAAATGAGAATAAAGGTGGTAGAGCTGAGCCAGGGACCTGGCTGCTAACTTGAAAAGCCATGTGGTTCAGGGGCTGCTGAGTACAACTGCTTCTCAGAATCACCTTGGCAGCTCTTTAAACACTGATTCCTAGGACCCCCAGAACCGTCTGGTTACAACCTCCAGGGATGAGATTTGAGAATTGGTATTTCTAAAAAGATTTCTCAGTGATTCTGATGCAGTGAGTTTAGCCTAGTCCAAGGACTGGCTTGTGGGAACCCATTGATTTAATCCATTTCTTCTACCTTTAGACAGGGTTGTGCTTCAACTATCCCAGCTCTAGCAGTCTTTTCTGATTCTAAAAGCTTTAGAAATGTATTCTAGTCATCCCTTCTAGTGTTCAAAATCCCAAACCATCAGAATTCTCCTTGCTGGTTGGAGTCTGAGCTCTACAACTTACTAACTACACAACCTAACTTTCCAATATCTCAGTATAACATCTATTAATGGGGCTATAACAGTATTTTGTAGATTTATTGGAAAAAGTAAAGTACTTAGAACAGTACCTGTTACTTAGTAAGCACTAAAATGTTTGTTATTAATATTGTTTTTATTCTCTTCTGACTGCTATTGTAGCTTATTTTCATTTACGTGGTCCCAGTGGGTATACTGATCATGCTGGGCCCAGGATTTGATATCTAGCTATCCATCTTACCTGTCTGCCGGGCCCTCCCCAAACCTATGCAGCCCCTGCTGTTACTGATATATTTTAACTATAGGCTCAGTCCACCCATTCTCTGAATAATACCGACCACAACAGGAATTTCAGTGCTCCAGTGGGTAGATATATGGAATGGATAGAAACATTTCTTAAGGACTTATTGTGGGCCCATTGCTGAACAAGGCACATAATATACATTATCCCATTTAATTTTAACAATACTCCAAGGTAGGCATTAAGTTCCCTAATTTAATAAGAGGGAACTGAGTCTTATAGAATTAAAGGCATAAGTGGTACCCTTCCCTGGGTGGCTCCAAAGGCTAGAAAATGGCCTCTGGGCCTCGCCAGTCTCCCACTTTTACCTGCCGTTGGTGGCCCCGTTTGTGCATCTAGAGGTCCTCATTAGCTCAGCAGACTGGCCTGCTTCTCTGGGATGGTTTGTCTAACACCTGCAAGTCCCTCTCTAGGAAGCTGAATCCTGTTTCCTACATCCCTTGGTCTTGGCACATGCACTGCTCTGAATAGATATATCCCCTGACGGTAACAGGGCAGCTCACCTGACCTCCAGGATCACTCGCTGCTGCAGCCCCTCCTGCAAGACACCTCCCTCGGGCGCCATGGCTGGTAGAAGCAAGCCCACGCGTGCAAGCCTCATAGACACCATACACACCACTACGGGCTGCCCTTCCCATGAAGACCTGGCTTACAATTGCCTCAATTTACCCAGCAATCTGTTCCTTTCTGCTTCCAATTTTTCTCATCTTCCACAGTATGAAGTCGCTGAAGACTCAGAGTTCCTCACACTTGAGTCTGCTCTAGTCAGGACATTACCAGCATGCTGTAAAGAATAAACACACTCACAGAAATCCATGCAAGCCCACCAGCATACACAGCAGAATGATATAAACCAGGATGAAGGCAAATACACAGTATAATGAAACTGGAAAATATAAAATCCTGTTACTACACTCCACCAAAGTATTCAAACTCACTTGCTTCAAAAATTACTAACTAATCAGCAAATGTCTACAAACACACATTTTACACAAGTTGCTATGTCAGTCGTCATTGGTGATATAAAGACGACCAAGACATAATCTGTGCTCTCAAAGAAATATATTTTGAGCTAAAAGCACACAATCTTAATTGCTAGCATTAACACGCAGCAACAGATGTGAAAAACCACATCAATAGCATGATCAATATGTGTGGCAGGATTTGATAGGAGACTATATCACAACCTGCAGTGGTCGCAGGAAGCTGCCTAGGAGAAATGGCCCTTGTTCTAGGCGACATTGAAGAGTAGAAATTATTTAAGTGGAGAAGTTGTTGGAGGGCTCACCAGGATTCACTAAAAGAAGAATCAGAATGTGTCCAGAGATTTTGGAGGCCACTGAGATCACCAGGATTGCACGTGAAGGCGTTAGGGCCGAACTGTTAACAATGCTGAATGAGGAATTGAGGAGTCAAGAGTTCATCCTGTGGACAAGGGGACAGCCATGTGACTTTTGAAGAGAGAATGATATGGAAAAAGTGTATTTTAGGAAAATTAATGGGGCAACAGTTAACAGGAGGCTTAAAGGATGTCCTAGAGGTGAAGGGGTTCTAGTTCAACGTTTCCCAACATATATCTTAGTGTGTTCTTTGGGATATAAATAGAAAGTAAGTGAATCAAAGAAATTTCAAAGTCAAATAAAGGAAGGATATACCAAATTAAACAAAGAGACAAAAGTGGGGTTTCTTTTTTTGCAGATCTTCTCAGAGCCTTTGTGGCAAGCCTCCAAAGGAGATGTGAAATATCGCGTTTCCCAAACATACTCAGTTGAATACTGAACCACTCTTCCACCGTGCAGCTCATGGGACTAGCACTCTCGAGATATAAACTTTTGATTACTAAGGAGGCCTTGAACTAGGGAAGAAAGCAAGGGACATTTTAAAGAAGACATCTACAGGTCTCTGCTCTGATTAGTTGTGGAGATTAAGAAAGCAAGCAGAAATAGACAACTATCTCCTTCTACTTGCTCTCTCGAGATGTCTGGTGTCATCCTCTACTCTTCTTTTTCCTCTCAAATCACACATCCAACCCATCAGCAACACCTACTGAATCTACCTTCAGGGATAGATTGAGAATCTGACCACTTCTCATGACTATCTTGGTTACTTTTCTGAAGAAAAGCATCATCATCTTTCTAACTGATCTCTTCCTTCCACCCTTGTTCCTCAGTGGTTTGTACTTAACTAAGAAGCCAGACTGATCACTTTAAAAGTTTACCAGATCATGTTGGTCCTCTGCTCAAAACTTTGCAATAGCTCCCATCTCAGGGCAAAAGCCGAAGTCCTGACAATGGCCCCAAGACCCAACATGTCCTCTTCCCTGGCCCATGCCACTTCTCTGATGTGACTTTCTGCTACTCTTCCCCCTTTCACTCTACACCAGGCACTCTGGCCCACACTCTGTTCCTTGAACACCCCAGGCACACAAGGATTTGGGATTATTCATTCCTCCACCTGGAATTCTCTTCTTCCAGATACCGTTATAGTTGCTCCCTAATGTCCTTTAGGTCATTGCTCAAATGTCACTTTCTCAGTGCAATTTCGACAACTGACCCATTTGGAAGTATATTTCTCCTCCTCCCTGAACCATTCCCTATTCCCAATCCCAGATTTTTTTCCTCGTACTTACCACCATCCGACATACTACACTTTTTTAAGTTGTTTTGTCTGTCCCCTGACAATAGGAATATATGCCCTAATAGGACAGTGTCCCCCCATCCCAATTGTGTCCTATCCCTGTTGCCTAGTGTACAGTAGGCACTATGTTGAACTAGTTGCTCAATTAATTTCTAACAGCAATGTCATGAATAGATTTGAGAAGGCATTATCTATATTTTATAAGGAAATTGAGAACCAATGATTTGTAGTTTATTCAAGAGTGCAAGTTAATGATTAGTTACCATTTTCTAATTTTCAGATTAAAATCTAGGTCTTAACTTTTTCAACTATATATTAATATCATGGGGCTATGGCAACAAATACAGCTTTAAACAAATCAAAATAGCTAAATTCATAGAATACTGTAGTCTTCCTCTTTTTAAAAAAGTTGTGGGCTCAATATCATCATTTTCTATTATCTCTTCAAGGCTGTTCAATATAAAAATTTCACTTACAATCTATATAATATTTCAAGAAAAGAAGCAAAATGGGGATAAACACACAAGAATAAACATACCTTGGTGAAACCTCATCCTGCAGAGATCTGTCACAAGTATACACCAGTCTGGAGGACCCCTGATATTATAGACATTTTTTTTTTCCAACAGGGTCTCACCATGTTGCCTGGACTAGAGTGCAGTGGTGTCAGCATAGCTTACAGCAACCTCACACTCCTGGGTTCAGGTAATCATGCTGCCTCAGCCTCCTGAGTAGCTGGGACTACTACACCACAACCAGTTAACTTTTTTGTTTTTTGTGTAGAGAAGGGGTATTGCTATTGCCCAAGCTGGTCTTGAACTCCTGGGCTCAAGCGATCCTCCTGCCTCAGCCTCCCAAAGTGCTGAGATTACAGATATAAGCCACGACACCAGGCCTATCACAAACATCTTAAGGGAGCTTTTTATAACCCAGGGAAGGGGTAATACCTATGCTGCCAAGACTCGAGATGTCAAAAATAAAAAACGTTACATAAAAAAATCAATTCTTACATCATATATCTATGAAAAGCAACAACTAAAACAACCAAGCAGCCCAGCATTCCAGTGCACTCAACAGCACCTAAGTTGTGAGTAAGTTCTGGAAGTTCTGGAACAGAAGAAGCGCTGTGGTCTTTTCCACTAGAGGGCACAATAACTCTTCTCTAAATTGGACTTGCTCCTTCCCAGGACCCTTGGGCATCTCTGCAGGAACAGGAATGCTGTGCACAATGGACTATGAATGACTGGAATTACTTTTTCAGTTTATCTGAAGTTCCTCATTGCACTGTCCTGGCACTCAGATATTGCAGAAACTGATTTCCCAAGAAAATATCCTGGAGGAGGGTGAAGGAGGCATAGAAACAGAGACACTAAAACCAGAAGACTAGAGAGGTACAGAGCCTGTTTCAGAGAACATAGTTGTTCTAGACTAGTGGTTCTCAAGCTTTATGAAATATCAAAATCAACAGGAGGGCTTATAAAAACCACCAGTTGTTGGGCCTCACCCGGGAGTTTCTGATTCAGGAGGTCTGAGTGGGACCTGAGAACTGACATTTCTAACAGATTTTCAAGTAATGCTGATACTGCCGGCGGGGAATTACATTTTGGGGAATCACTGTTTTAGAGGTACCAGCTACCTAGATAGGACTCCACCTATCCAGGAAAACCATGTAATAAGAAACCCACAATCGTCTAGAATGAAACCTCATAGAAACTTCAATTGTTAGAACTTGAAAGGTCCCTTGTGGGGCCCACGTGCTATAGAGAGAAACTAGAGAAGTTACTTTAATGCCTAAAGCCGTACTTTTCAAACTACAGGTTGAAACCCATTCATGGGTTGCAAAATCAGTTTAGCATAGACTGACCAAGAAAAAAAAAGAGCAGCTTAAATTATAAAAATGAAGAAAGAATGGACATGATTACCGACCTTTTAGAAATAAAAAAATAATAAGAAAATATTATGGTTAACTATATGCCAAAATATTAGCAACAGATGAAATTGAAAAATATCTAGGAAGACATAAACTATCAAATCTAACTCAGGAATAAATAGTAAATTTGAACAGACCTATTATAAGTAATGAGATTAATAATCAAAAAAGTTCTCAGAAAGAAAAAATCAGAGCCAGGTGGCTTTACTACCACATGTTTAAAAAAATAATCCCAATACTTTATAAACTCTTCCAACAAATAAAGGAGGGAACACTTATCAACTGATCCTATGAGGCCAGTATTACTGATACCAAAACCAGACAAAGACACCACATAAAAAATAAACTACAAAGCAATATTGCTTATGACTATAGATATAAAACACCTCAGCAAAATACTAGAAAACCAAATCTGGCAATATATAAAGAGGATTGTATACCATGATCGAATGGTATTTATTCTAGTAATGCAAGGTTGGTTTAACATAAAAAAAAAAATCAATACACCACAGCAATGGAATAAAGAACAAAACATGATCATCTCAACAGACTCATAAAAAGCACCTGATAAAATCCATTTTTTAAAAATTTTATCATTTCATGATAAAAACACTGAACAAAGTAGTAATGGAAGGGAACTTCCTCAATCTGATAAAGGGTGTCTCTGAAAACCCACAGCTAACATCACACTTAATGGTAAAAGACTGAATGTTTTTCTTTAATATCAGAAAAAGACAATAATGCCCCCTCTTGCCACTTATATTTAACATTGTACTAAAAGTTCTGGCCTGGGAAATTAAGCAAGAAATAAAAGGTATCTATATTTGATGCCTATTAATAGATAATAGATAACATGGTCTGGTATATAGAAAACCCTAAGGAATCCAGAAAAAATCATTAGGATTAATATATGAGTTCAACAAAGTTACAGGATACAAGATCAATACACAATTAATGTTATTGCTATAACCTAGCTATGAACAATCCAAATTTGTAATAGCATATAAAATACTTAATATAATAAATTAAGGTATAAATTAACAAAAGTAGTAAAAATATTTGTATACTGAAAACTGCAAAACATTGCTGAAAGAAATTAAAGACCTAAATAAATGAAAAGAACATTCAATGTTCATGGATTGAAAGACAATGTTAAAATGATTGTTATGGTCTGAATGTTTATGTCTCTCCAAAAGTCATATGTTGAAATCCTAAACCCCAAGGTGATATTAGAAGATGGAGCCCTTGGGAGGCGATTAGGTCATAAAGACAGAGCCCTCATGATTGGGATTAGTGACCTTATAGAAGAGCCCCCAGACAACTGGTTAGGCCTTCCACCATGTGAGGACACAGCGAGAAGGTTCCATGAACCAGGAAACAGGCCCTTGCCAGACACTGAATCTGCTGGCACCACAATCTTGGACTTAACTGTGAGAAATAAATTTCTGTTGTTTATAACCTATACAATCTGTGATATTTTCCTAGCAGCCTGAATGGACAATGACAATACTACAAAAGACAATGACAATACTGTACACGCTGATCTACAAATTAAACACAATCTTTATCAACCAGCTAGTTGTTTCTCCCCGACATCCGTAAATTGACAAGCTGATTCTAAAATTGATATTCAAAAATGTTGAAACCTAGGGCATGGCAAAACCCTATCACACCAGAATTTCTTCCCATCAAGCCCCTTAGTTTGTAGATACCATCTTAACAAACCGCATTTCTGTAAAACCTAAGCATTAGACAGATTTCAGTTATATTGTCTTTGATGTTAGAAGTACAGTTAGGTATCAGTGGAGTACTAGTACCATGATGACAGATATGACATGATAAAAATACAAAAATAAAAACTATTCATACAATTAGGGAATGAAGCTATTTCTCTTCCCATTAGAAGGCAAGGATGTGCTTTTGAAAGTGAAGGCTGCCTCTGAGCACATGTGTGGTCTGAAGATTTGCTTGAAAGAGAAAAGTACAAGCAGCTCTTCTTGTGGATAGATAGCTGTGGCTGCTGAACAAATCTTCATGATGGAGACACTCCAAACCTCCCAGTTCTACCTCGAGGCTCCAAACAGCTCCACTCAGTATTAGTGGACTCACATTTGTGAGTCTATCAGCAAAGCTTAGGCAAGCTGAAGTCTTAACCTGATTTTACCTCCCCAAAGAAGAAGAAAACAAAACTATTCCAGGTTTGCCCACACCTGTCATCTCAGCTATAGAGCAGGAGAAAAAGGCCTTGCAAGCAGGCAAGATTGATCAGACTTTTGATTCTACCACTTACTAATGTTTTTAGTCTCTAAAATGAAAAGCAGTGTCTGTACATTGTAATGATTACATCAAAATGTTATCTCTCCAATTGTTCCTTGAAAGGTAGTCAATGCTATCCTAATAATCAGATGCATTTATCACTTAAACATTAATATACCTTCTTATCTAAATTTCTTCTGGATGAGGATGAAAAGCAAATTCCTCTGCTATTTTGGGTTTCTTCTTCATTCGTAAGGGAAGGAAGCAAGAAAGAGGAAAGCATACAAATAGAGGAGAGTGGCTTACCTCTATCCTGGGCTGACTGTGCTGTTTTTCCTCTTCTCTGAAAGCTTTTCCCAGCCCTACTGCTAATCTTGAAGTAAATAGAGAAGCCAATGGCATGAGAAGTGGTGGTACCTACTTCTACTTGCACACATCTGCTTAATAATCTTCACACAAAACAGACACCAAGGAATTTACCCTAGTGTTTCAATTATTTGAAACTCTGTATTTCCAAAATGACTATTGTTTTGTTTCTTGCATTTCTTTTCTCTATCCTTCTATGAATTATGTTATTAATTCCTTTCATTACAGTGATCAGTAAGCAAAGAAATGCATTCATTTATTTATCCAAAGAATTGAACATGTCAGGAGCCCCATTAAGAGTGCTATAAAACACCAAGCTTCTGCTTTCCACATGTGTTGTTCTATGAATTAGTATTAAACGTGTTTTGGGGACAGGATTTGTCTTAAGAGTTTTACAGAACTTTGCCCTGAAGGAATATGTGAACGCATTGGTTTGCATTTCGAATGCCGTTACACTTGGAAGGGCGTCTCTGAAAGGCAGTAGCGGCTGTATCCCACGAGGTGCCACGTTTCTCAGACCTAAAGAATTGGATTCACTTTGTAAAGCACAAGTGAATCTGTTAAAAACTATAGGCTGAGAGCTGACAATGGAGTGCCCTCTGGAACAAACAGCTTCCCGAATGGCTAAAAGCAAAGCTTTTGTTTAAACCGCTCTAGACTACCTGTCTCCATTCACTATAACCTAATAAACATGGAGTTTACATATCTCTGTTTAACCCCTCTGTTTAAATGATAAACTTACCTTAGAATTTAGAAATTAACCTTTGAAAGACTTTGTAAGTTTGCTCATGTAAATAGAATTAGTTAAAGAATCTGCAGAAGCCTTTTGAAAATCTGTTAACCTGAGAGGAACTGTCTATTGTTATGTAAATCTGTTACCCCTGACCATTATTCACTATTTTCTATAAGTTACCATGTAAGACCTCATTCGGGGCTTTTGAGACCCACAGAGAGGTCAAAGGCCCCTGAGCTCCCACTTTGCCTATAATCTTTATAAACTTATAAAACTATATCTTTGTCTCAGTGTATTCTTTTATTTCTTCCATTTTCCATTTTCCTCTATTATTTTCTTATCCCTTGCAACTCTACCAAAGGGACCCGGCTTTTTGCAGGGATCATTGGCCACGTTCCCCGCATACATGCAAGAGCCAGAGTGACAGAAGAATTTTAACTCATATTTG